>JAHQIW010000894.1:0-88833 GCA_019055375.1 Parelaphostrongylus tenuis | reverse complement strand
CGGTGAATGTACGTACACAATATGCGTTCATTCTGTCCTTGCTGGCATACCTATCTTGTGTGATTTTCTTTGCATATCAGTGGATCAGTCTCTCATACGATGTCTCGTTTTTCCATCGGCTTATTTTTCTAATATGAGGTGATTCAAGAAATATTTAGGCACTCCGGATTATTAATGGGGCTATTGCGATCTTCTACGAAGTTTATCAGTATTGTATTGATTGTGGAAAACACTATGTGGTATAAATAAAACGTTACATATGAGTGATTCCAGATATTCACACAATATGGTTGGTTCGCTTTAAGAATTTTTTGAAAACTATTGATTTTATTGTCATTAGTTCTGTTATTATCAACTAGAAATCATTGATTCTATTATCCTTCTCTGAAAACCTATGCGGGGCGGGGGGAGCCTATACGGTAATGTGCAAACAAATCTATCTTTGTGAAGATCATGGGCACCATTAATCATGATCGGCCGGTCGCCGTAGTCAATTCGTTTTTTCCGGTATCGGGCCGAGAATGAAGAAGTGACCTCTTTTGCCCAACAAAACCTTTCGTAAGAGTGTCAGCGACCATTTGGAGGCTTAAACCTCCAATACTACTCATTTTGCTCATTTTTTGAACAAATCTTATATACCGCCATAGTATTAAAGACAAAATCATGTTTCATGCGCACCACATGCTCTTGTTATTACCACGTTTAATTTTGCTGGAAGCGCGAAAAACATATGGACCTGTAGAGAAAGTTTCCGATTACCAGAGTCAAAAGTTTCATTTCGAGTTTTTATGAGGCGGAAGAAATTTTTAAACCATCAACAAAATAGCACTCTACATGTGAATAGCGCCTGCATGATCTATCGATCGCCCGTTATCGATCTACGGCACATCTTCCGCTATACCGGACGAGCTATGCGCGGTGTATATAAAAATCAATCTTATTTTCTCTGCTACACAGCAGTGAAACGGTCTTTTTCAAAAATACACACAGCATTGGAATTTTCGGAACTTACGTTTTCGAATGGTTACAAAAGAAGACGAGAAAGAAAGAAGAGTTACGAGAAATACTCGTGTGTTAAGGATAAATAAAGACATGTAAAAAAAACCTTTTAAGAAAGCGACCAAATATTTGAATTGTTTAAGATTTGAGCTATCGAACAACTGCTAGCAGACTTAGAAGGAAGTTTTGTCCAGCGAAATGTAAGTGTAAAATGACAAAAGCGGAGACAAGTGTAGAGCATAACCTCATTTTGAATGCTAAAGCGCTGTAAAAGGCCTTTTCAACAAATAAGCATTTGCAGCAGTTCTTTGAGAATCAAACTTTCAAGTGATTACTAACACTTACGTGAAAGATTCGTGTCTAGCAAAGAGATCAACTCTTCATTTGCTGGTAGAGATTTGCATTTGCTGCAAAAAAAGAAGATGTCATCTTTTTCGTATGATTTACCAGTTCCAGCGTCTTCTTTCTGTCACGGCTATCAGCTGTTTCATAAGCGGTTTCGGGTTGATTTATGAACTCTCATCTCTGCCCATAATGGAAAACAGTAAAAGTCATATACTTGAATGGATTTTAAATCAGGTAACAGATCTTACTGTTTACTATAATCAACTTTGGTTCTTGTAGATTTCACAATGGTAGAAATGGTATTGATGGAAGGCTATATTCACGTATATACACTGGAATGAAGATTTTGAAAGGATCCGGATCTCAGATGCTTCCCAATAAGGCTTTGAAGTATTTGAAATTCCTGAAAATGCATGATTTTCCAGGCGACTCCCTCCTGATAATTCTTTTACGCCGCAAATGTCAATTTCTCGTATAGCGCTTGCAACGAGTCAGAATGAGTTCCGACGTCCGGTAAAAAATCCCTTGTGATACACATAGCGCGTTGACTCATTAAAGTTCTTCATTCCTCCGCAGTTCGCAAATGAGTGCCATGTCTGGGGAAAACCGCGGCGTGGGATTTTGGCAGAGTTTCTTTGAAGACGAATATGCATTTGATGCTTCTGAGTTTTGCAAATGGAGTGAAACGCGTAAATCACCTATAAGCGATTGATCGTCACCGAGTTTTTTTTTGCATGCATCCTGATGGCGAGGCTGTGTTGCTCACCTGTAGATGGAATGCAAAGCGAGAGGTGTGATCGATAAGAACAAATATATGTTTTCCGTGAACACGAGGCACATGCTGATTCACATAATATAGAATTCTTCATGTTTCGGCAGTAGTGAAGTGGTAGATCACTACGTTGATGCATTCGTGGTTGAAGGTAAGCATTGAAACTAGGTGGTTTTGTCGCAAGCATTCAGCGCGAGAGATTCTCTAGTTAAGGATGAAAAAGGATTAAGCTTTCGACGATGACCAATCGCTGAGGAATGGGCCATGAATTCGTCTTCGGTTTTCACTTTCGTTTGACGCGACTCATATCATATCTGATTTTAACATTGGGTCGCAGTGGCCTACTACTGTATCAAGTCAGTGCTCTTTATCCTTCCAGACAAGTCTGGCACCAATGTGCCAACCGCGAAAGGATGGAAGGCTTGATGTGCCATAAGCGCTAGAGCCATCGGCCATGTATGCGACGCAGTGTACCTCTAATCACTGCGTCACACGCGATCTTACTGAACATAACTAAAATTGGAAAAATACCGAGAAGATTAACATGATTTGCTAGTTACCAGAAAATAATTGATTTTCACGTCATCCACCATTTCAACAGATATCTGTAATTTATGCGTTTATTAAAGCACCAAAAACATATCTTGCAGTCAAATGGAAGACAAAGTAGTGTTTATTGTGTTTTTCAAAGCCAGTAATTCGCGGCAAGAAGAGACGAATAAAAATCGCTGCCGGGGTCGAATGACTTGATAGTTTATAAGAATAGCAATGATGCAGGATAGTCAAACAGGAATTCTAGAGGAAATTATTGTATTTTCAGTATGATGAATATTTTTTGCTGTTCATGACGATGAATGCGTACAGTATTATGTTGTTAAGTGAAGCCGTACGACGCGAGTTGGCACGTCGATGGCGTCGAGTGTCACCGCATTCGAACTTTCGGACGATCACAATATTCTGAGCTTATGTTAGCATACCTGCTCAGATATTGAGAAACTTTACTTCCACAATTGATAAAATTTATCCTATCCTAATTTTTATTAAAACTTTATGGATTATGATTACGTCAACAATAGCAGAGGCGCTGATGTATGCACGGAGAAGAATTAAGAGCTATCATCTGAAAGTGACTGACTTGAAACATTTTGGTAAAATAATCAAAAAACATGATCGAGTATACGGAATGGAGGCATTTTTCAAACAAAAGTAATACTTTCTATATGATGATGCGCGTTATAGTGTGGCCCCAACTGTCTAATATCCGCGTCAGCGAGATTTTCTTCTATTCAATCAGAAATGGATATCTTTCATTTGGTAAAGGCCGTCTCTTTCCCCTCTATACATCTGAAATGCCCTGACACATTCAAGAAGATACTACGCACGTTATGAAAGATTATTGTTAAATAAGCAGCAGTGGCCTGTTACTCTGAAGCTTCTACAACGATGTTACATCGTCGTTAATTGTAAGCCCTTCCATTTTGCTAGTGAAAGTAGAAAAAAAATCTCTCTATTGCAATACCTCATCGTGCCGTTATGGTGTAAACATTGTGTGACTGACCGCCGGCCTTCAGGTGATGACCTTAGCAAAGGATGTGTAGATGGCATGAACCAGGGAACTTAATCACAGCTACAGATATCGCTTGAGTCGCGCTTTTCATAGAGCAACACTGTTCTGCTAAATACTGATGTGAAGCAAGCATAAGGTGTATTACTAAACCATAATTGAAGTAGTGCAGCAGTTGGATTTTGGTAATTCCTTAGCTTGGACATAATCTGTGTGCAAGTAAAGAAAGTGTGAAGATTGTCAACCCACTAGCGATGGCGTGCGCCCCGTTTGGGCATGAGAGTATTTTGAGGCTTTCTAACTAAACAGGGCTTCTTTCCTGGTCAGTTCCGTAAAAATTCGAAAGCTTGAATCCCGTTCATTCCAACGCTATACTTGTTTTCTAGAAAAGCCTGTGCAGTGTGCTGTAGGAGCAAAAATAGATTATGTTTCCCACTTGATTTGCTTTACTCACTCGGCTGGAGTATATGGATGATTTTTAATCGGGCTGTTGCAAGCATTCGATAGCCCAAATCTTGAAGAGTCTAAAACAGAAATTTTGTCTGATAGTTATTTTTTAAGCCAAGCGCGTCATTGGTCTGTTAAGATGGGCTGACTTATAGAGCCCGGTACACATGTTTCGATCTTGCGATCTCGCCAGTCGGGCAGTTACACTTTCTCATCTTTTGCCAATCCTGTGTGGGTGCCCCACTCCCCACATTAAAAGTTAGCGACGACGAACATTTTGCACTCTATGTCCAGTAGATATATCACCAAATACACATTGTTGTGCACTCGATTGCTCTTGGCTAGTATATTTAATACATATTAATGCAAAAATTTTGTTTTGGGAAAGTTTCAAAGCGTTGTAGGAGCGAAGAGAACAGTGAATTTCAGCCTCGCGTAGTTATCACATCGCTTGAACTTTAGAACCTCATGAGGTACAACGTGTCATAGATCGCAATCTACTGTCCTCAAAGACGAAACGTTTCTCTAAACTCTTTGGAAATCATTAGCATAACTCATAAATAAGCTATTCGATTATTATGCGTGTTTTTCTAATAATGCCTTTTTTATTCCGCTGTGGTAGCGATTATAAAAGTGATGCGCTTCACATTCAGCTTGTTGAGAAAACCTCTTTATAAACTACTAATATTGTTGGAAAGAATAATCTTAGCCACTTTGTAATTGAAACATTAGTGGCTTGGGTACGTTTTTAGCGGTCCTCGCCCTTCTTATCACAACCCGCAACCCCCAAATACCATCCACCAACTGGAATAGAATGGTGAGAACGTGAAGACAGCCATTTCACGCAGTTTCACCACATCAACGTTTTCTTATCCTTACAATCAGGAAACCTACGAGCCATGTGGATATGATAAAGTGGACGAGACCGCTCAAATGCACGTTGACAACTACCGTTCCAACCTCGACATGGCTTAGAGCATTCTTCCTGACAATAGCAAATGTTTATAAAGATGCTTGATTTACCAGTCAAGAGTAAAATACATTGTTCAGATAACCGCCGTGTGCCATCGATTGCACAGTAATTAGATCACGGCGATTCAATACTGTATTTCTTCTTGAAACGGCCTTTTTAGTGCGCTGCAGCAGTAGAAGTAAAGTTGAGCTTCAAATTCGGCACAGCATTTGCCGACCGAGGTGTGTGAATGCATTGGAAATTCACCATATTCTCAAAAAGTGGCACCGAAACCGCTAGGGCTTGTGAATGGATGTATAACTGTTCCAGTAATTGTTCATAATGGCAGTCGATCGACAGTCATGCTCAGAAAAACAAGAAATGCGCTCATTTCGTCGACCGCTGCGTCATGTCAATTTTCGTTGTTTTGGTGACCTTAAACATTTGTCTGCTCCACAAACAGTTCTTAAACATCGTTCATGAAAACTACATAGAAGTTCACTAAATCCTGGAAGCCACGAATAAGTTGTTTCTGCACACCAACTTGGCGGTCATCGAAAGGTGGGGGCCTAAGCGTGACAGCGGTACTCGATCGCCCTTTGTACCGGTGTAAGCTGATGCGGATGCTGCTCTGTCGTCTATATTGTTGCTATGAGATCTACCAGGTGCGACGGTGAAATCCATTATCTCGTAATCATCAGCGTTCTTAGGGAGAACCTCTTCGTCGCCGCATTTGTGCATGTGCATGTATTGCACTTCTTCGATTACAAACAATGGAGACTTCCATTTCTCGGGTGGTGGCTTGCACCTTTTCAAATTGAAGCCCCTCCGACTTAAAATCCTTGAATCTCAGGCATGCCGGTGGCTTTCATTTCAATTTCATCGCTCCCACTGGCTCCCAGTTGTTGAAGTTCAGTAGTGATGCTGACTTGAATTTCTTCACTTAATCTTAATCACAGACTTTCATTACTTCAATATCAAATATGAGGGCGCTGAGGAACAAGTTCTGGTTAAAATTCAAAACAGAGCGTAAAGTCGAACTAATAAACTTACATTCTAGAGGAGTGAATACAGAACAACGTTGAAGCAATGTGAAGAAGGCGATCAAGATATCACAAAACATTGTCCGTCAATGCGATAGAATGAGATTTTTGCTATTTTAGCCAAGAGCTAATACGACTGAGCTACCAAGGTATGATATCTGATCTCCGTACACAGCAGAAATTTTACAAACCGTCTCAGGATGGAATGTGTGATCGAATTTCAAGCATTATTGATATTACCATGGACATCCCCCTTTGAGGGATACCGCCTGGTTAATCGCTAGGGCACGTGGCGCGTCCCCAGGTGGTGGATAGGGGAATAAACGCAAAGCAAAATCGACCTTGTGCTTCCTAGAGACACAGGTGGATTCAGGGAATGAACTCCCTGCCTCTACAGCGCCGAGTTGACAATACTCTATTTCTACGAGTCAAGTCGGCCAAAAGCCTGCAATCAAGCGGCTGGGAAGTACCTGGGAGGCGGGTAAGAGTCACCTCCAACAAATAAGCTCCTCCCGCTCCTCCGACGGAGACTGGCAAGCTGCTCGTGAGTACCCAGTCCCCACGTTTAGAGCCTGGTAAGTTAGACGCTGGGCGGATTTGACCGTGAACATCGATTCGCTTGAACAACTAAAAACCCGTATCGGACGATTACGGGTGAAACGATGTAGATTTATGCCGGTTTTGACCATCTTCCTTGCTTACGCACCAACATCTAGCTATGATGAAGACGAAGTCGAAGCGTTTTTTGTGGACCTCGAAAAATTCTAAGGGAAGATCGTACCTCTTCAGGTCATTGTCAGAGATTTTAATGCAAAAATTGGACCGAGAACAACGTCTGAAGAACGTCACATTGGGGCCCACGGACTAGAATGGAATGACCAGGTGAGAGGCCATCTGGGTTTATGATGATGACCCAAACCATACATGATACCTCACAATTCCAAAAGCCTCACTCTCAACGATGGACGTGGGAGTCTCCCAATGGAGAGCGCCTATGACAAAATAGACCACATCTTACTAGATCGAAGATTTTGTCTGACCGCGCTGTTGTTCCTAAGTTCTACACGGGATCAGACCACCGCCTCCTTCGCGCAACATTCCGTTTTTCGCGGAGAGGAGAGAAAGGCGGTAAATTCAAACAGCGAATTCTCCAAACTACCATAAACTGGGATGTTTTCAAGTTATTAGTCGGCTGTTGGGAAGATACCATTATCGACAACATCAACGAAGAATACGATCGCTTCGTTGAATATCTTCACGCTAGCGCTATGAAAGCCGCGAGTCCTAACGTCACGAAGAGACGCTTACCTCCGCAGACACTCGAGCTGATACGTCAACGTGGAATCACACAAGCTACAGGCAACCGAAACATCACGTCCGGACTTGCAAAAGGCTGCAGAGAAGCGATTAAAGAAGACCCCAAAGAGAGGCGAGCAACAGTTGTGGCAGAAGCTGCAGAAGCTGGGAAAAACATTCGCGAAGCACAGTGAGGCTTTGCCAACTATAAGACCAACATGATTGCACTCCGATACCCTGACGGGACACATACAGCTTCCAGAAGGGCTATGCAGAAAAAATCATTCACCAATACTACTCGAATCTCTTCGCTAGCCATGTCCTCTTACCTATAAAGTGAAAGAGGATGAATATGCCATTCCTCCGGTCTTCCCTTCCGAAATCCAACATGCTATATTGTCGGTGAAAAACAGAAGAGCACTCGGTCTAAACAGGATTAGACTAGAACACTTGAAGAACATGCCGCCATTTCTCATCAACCTCGGCTCTTCACTCGCTACCTCTCAGAATGCAAGGTCCCTATTTAATGGAAAACCAGCAAGACCGTATTGTTATCCTAAAAGGGAGACCTTCACGTCATAGGCAATTATCGCCCAATCTGTTTGCTGTCTGTTGTTTATAAACTCTTCACTCGAGTCGCCCTAAACAGGATTGACAGAACACTAGACGAAGGACAGCCATGCGAACAGGCACGGTTCCGAAGAGGATTTAGTACCATAGACCATATCCCACACGCTCACAAGACTCACTGAAGTTTCACGAGAGTACAAACAACCACTCTGTCTCACTTTCATTGATCTGAAGAAAGCCTTTGATTCAGTGGAAACAGAAGCGGTTATAGAGGCTCTGGATAACCAGGGCGTCCCTGCTCGGTACATAATGATCCTTCGTGAGCTTTATAAAGATTTCACGACCACAACATCTCCATTCTACAACAATTTCACTATTGACGTAAGAAAAAGGGTTCGACAAGGTAATACAATTTCGCCAAAGCTACTCACTGCCACCCTACAAACGTCATGCGAACATCAGAATGGGAAGATATAGGAGAGAAAGTTAACGATCGACAATTGAACCATCTTCGCTTTGCTGACGATATCGTCCTCATAACACCAAACATCAGCCAAGCGGAACGAATGTTGACCGACTTCGATAACGCCTGTGGAAAGATTGGTCTTTTAGTAAATCTAACGAAAACGATGTTTATGAGAACGAATGGGTTTTGAATGCCCCCTTCACGCCCAACGGAACAACAATCTCCGAATGCTCCACTTACGTCTATCTAGGTCGTATAATCAGCATGATGAACGACCTAGCTCCAGAGCTGAGCAGGAGGAAACGAGCGGCTTGAGGAACTTCAAGAGCACTGAAGATGTAGTGAAGAGGACTAAGAACATCCGACTCCGTGCCCACCTTTTGGTCTCCACGATTATCATTGCCCTAACGTATGCAGCAGATACCTGATCGCTACGTCAGCAGAATGAACGATCACTTGGCGTTATCGAACGCGCAGTCGAAAGGTCGATGCTAGGATTATGCCGTATCTTGCAATTGAAAGGAAGGATCCGAAGTTCCGACCTACGTCAACTATCAAAAATCAGAGACGCCGTTCTATACGACAGGATATCGAAAATAAGGTCGGCCGGACATGTGATGTGTTTCAACGACAACCGATGGACGAGAGCCGTTACCGACTGGATTCTCGAGACATCAAGCGCTCTACAGGAAGGCTATAGACCAAATGGTCCGATTTCTTCACGAAAGCTGTGGAAGAAAGATATGATGCTCAGCGTATCCCTAGAGCAAGGAGGACCCACTGGGCTACTTTTGCACGCGACAGAAAAAAATGGAAGTGTTGCTGGTACCCGCTCGAGTCACTCGACGATGAACGGGACGATAGGTGATACAGATGACAGGTTATTGATGTTAACAAGCTTTCTACTGTGTCTGCAATCAAAATCCTAACTGGCGCCTGCATTAGCAGTATACACAGCATACACAATACATCTCCATTTTTGTAGTATCACTAATAAGCATATCTTGTAATAAGCCCACTGCTAGATATGCATTGCTATTCCATAAATCTACGTCTCTTAACAAGAGGTAGTTGCATAGATAAATGGGAGTTTTTATAATAATTACATTATAAGAGAATCGGCAAAACTAATCGACACAAAACATCTGCTTTGAAGTGTCTCTGTGAGGACCAAACCAACGACCTTCTTTTCAATGGTCGACCTCATTTAACATCCGGTCTATTCACCGCTCATCATATATATATATAATATATATATATATATATATATATATATATATGTATATATATATACGTATATGTGTAGGGATTTTATGAGCGGGAGTCCGCGAGTGAACATTCAGTCGAACGAAACGAAGACCTACTTTCTTCTTTGCTGCGTCAACACAAGGTTATTTCTGATTTTATCAAAGATAAGAATTTCATTTGAATGTGTGTCTTACCAGAGTATTCGTATAAAATAGTGAACATGCATAGTCAATCATTTCGCGTTTGCAATCACAGTACACAGAAGAGTTGTAGACGCTATTGCAAAAATGCGTGTACAAAGAATCTTGCTGCGCTCAGTGTTAGGTAATAATCACTCGGAAAGATCATTTGCTGAATCTATATCTGTTTACGGCCATATTCGGTATAAAAAAGGAACAAATTGGGCGCCAATTTAAAAAATCCATCATGCCAACAAAAATCAACGTTAATAAATTAGATAAGTGCCGCTCTTGACGAATTTATAGGAGAGTCCGGGTTACGGTACGCCCAAAATTCCTGGAATTAATGTATTAGAAAGCATGACCTTATCAATTAGTGAGTTATAACAGAGAAACATCTTCATGATCTTTCCCTTTATCAGCTATTCTTTGAAAGAGATATAAAGAAAACCGAAACTGAATGAAAAATCTTGAAAAACAAATTCGATTTGAAATCATAACGTTCACTACACGCTTATCACGATGCATAAATCAAAACCAAAAAATGATCTTGAGTGTATCGATCTTCCAATCTCCAAGGTTGAAGCGATTACCAGCTGTGTAGGCGAACTGACGGATAAAGTAACATGTTTGTGAGCCTCATACTATCGCAGTTGCTGAGGTTCAGACAAGCCCGTCTGCGAAGCTCTAATGTTTCCCTAAAGCATCTATGACGCGACTATCCTATAAGCACGTATGCAATGGAGCCTTTCATTGGTGTTTGTATCTTATGTTCATTGTGTTATCGCACTCTATACAAACCTTTTGACGTCGCATTACAAGCCATTCACGAACTAATTGCAGAGAATGTAGAGAAAATAAATATGTGTGGTTTATATCTGATGATGTTGAGTGGTCAGTAAAACTTTGACGTCAGACAGGACTAGAGTCTACATTTCACCCTTTCCGGAGGTGCACTGCGTTTTTAACCATTTGCACTACCGCTCTCTGCATTACCACTACTCTTTCTGTGCTACCATTCGTCGGTCTGTCAGCGACCAACCGTCAACGGTTTGGCCTGGTAGTCGATATCGATGTCAATTACAGTATCTGATAGATATTGGTTATAATCTGACATAAATTTTGAGCCTTTCCTGAGGGATTTGTGAGCACTTATACAATACAAGATACGTGTTTTGGCCTTCCAAATCGTCGAATAGACACTTGATGTACGGTTAAACAATCAGTGTAAATAGTTCGTTGTCGATTTCTTTATGTAGGGGCAGATCCTTGATTAACTCACTAAACGAAAGGACACCATGCAACTGACAAGGCTGAAAGGCCGAAACACGTGTCTTGCACTGTATAACTGTTTGCAGCAAGCCTAATGAAAAGCTCAAAAATATATTTAGAGAGAGGTCCCGAAATAGTGTATAGCAATTCTTGCTTGATATGCGTATAGTCAAACAAGACTTTATATTTGACCTCTTGTAGATATCATATTGTAGACATAAACCAATGATGTTGAGAGATGTGCAAATTTTTTGCCACATACGGGCCTCAGATCTGCACTTCACCAATTCCGGAAAGAGTGCTCCAACCCGTTTGCACTACCAATGCCTGTTTTGCCACTACTCTTTCTACGCTAAAAAAGCCCATTGCATCATGATATCGCTAAATGCGAATAAATAAAATGCTCTATGTTTAAAATACATAGGTGTGGTTCGTGTATTCAACAGCTCATAACTCTTCTATAAAGTGCCTTAGTTGTTTGATCTCAAGGTTGCCAGGAAGACGCTTCACGAAGACTAAAACTTTTTGCGATGGAGCGCCAATCTTGACCATTGCTATCATGTAAGGTGAAAGCCCCAGTTCTCGGTCGGAGTCCAGTATTCCAATGTCTACACAGATGATATCTTGTCATCTTCCCTGCGCAGGAAGAGGTGGAAGATGTTTCCCAATTTTCGGAATGGGCAGTCAGAGTATATCAAGATCAAAGAGGTGGCTTCAATTAGTGAACGCTCGGATAAACATCACCAAAAGTGGCTACATCACGAAATGGTATCGAAAGCCAAGCAATTAATAAATTCTTAAAAAAAGGAATCGTTTAAGAAATGTAGCGAACAGCTACAAGTGTTTGCAAGAGAGGGGGAGAAGGTAGGAGTCACTACACTTAGCACGACAAATAACCATCTCAAATGGCTAGAAGGAGTAGTCATTAGTGTAAGGTCAAAAGGGAGTGAAAGGCCTCAAAGCGAGAACAATAATATACTAAACCTAAATGGTAGGATGCCTTCAAACCTCCCCTTCGTAATGAACAAATCAAGTGCCCATATCAAGAGACATCTAGAGAACAGTGCTCTAAAAAGATTCCGTAGGAATTGCAGGGAATCTATCACACACATTACATTGTCAACTGATTCAGAACCACGTATTTGACCTTCTACGTGAAGCAAAGGACTGCCCCATGTGAACTATCGGTAAAGACGGGGGTTGAATGAGTGCAGGTATAATATACGTTATCTCATAAAGACATGTGGCCATGATTGTAAAAGCAAAACAGGATGGCCATTCTATGTTGGTATAAAAGTACAACTACAGAGAAACTTAAAACGTAACTTAAACATCCCTCAAGGTACACATGGACAAGACTTAGGGGTAAAGACTTTGAAATGGTAGTTGAAATTTTAGAGAAAGAGTCAAGAACAACGGCACAAAAACCCTATTGCTTCGCAAATAAATTTCAATCATTAGAAACTGTTAAGAAAGGAGAGTGCGTGAACACTGCCAGTCATATGAAACCTTATCTGGAATCGATTTCTGGATTTGAGTTGCAGGTCATCTATGTCCGATACAACCTATTGGCATGAGAGCGGATTCGAACGTCATCCCACAAGAAGAACATAGGTTCTTCTTACACCTCATTACACGCTAAGTAGCTTCTCTTAAATCAAGTGACGTTTATAAATATCCTGGATCTTCATTTGCATTATAAGCAATTCACATAATAATATGAATCTTTTTAGCACTTTCACCACTTTATTTGATTTTTCGTCATAGTGTTTTTTTTTTCACTTTGCGGATCCCAGTACTTCTCTAATTCAATCCGTTTTTTTCCTTTTCCTTGAACGATTTAGAATACTGGCTGAGCGGGCCTCCTTACAATACTAAGAATATGCAGAAGAGAGGTGGGGGGTGGAGCAGGACTTCACACACGCGCGCCGCGAGCGGCATCATAACCACTCAGCACACTAATATGAATTGGGCTGCAAAAATACGTTTCAGGTTCTGGAAAAGACGGAGATTTGGGAACGTCTTATCGAGACGAACAATGCAATCTGAGAGCTTATCTTGAGCCTTTTATGAGATCTGTCATGGCATTTATACAGTGCATTACACGTGTTTTCGGCCTTCCAGCCCGTCGATCGCACGGGACCTTTTGGTTTGTTCAGTTCCACTAGAAGATACTCCGCATATAGGAGTCGATGCCGAAAGTTTCACATGCGCCGGTAAATGTTCAAATTACCGAACGGACAGATTTGCACACTCGATGCTGTTGGCCAGTAATTGTGAAATATCATTCCTTTAGGTTCGAGTGTTTTTTTAAGAACTTGCTCAAAATTGTATAACCTGATAGCATATTTTGAGGCCTTCATGAGATCTGTCACGGCAAAACACGCGAAACAAAAAGTATGACATTCCACGATTCTCAGTCAACAACAATCGAGTGTGCAACCTTGCCCGTTTGGTGCTTTCATAGCAACGTTTGGTCTAAAACGTTTGGTGTCGGCTCCCATATACAAGGGATATCTCCCACGGAACTGACCACATGAGTGTGGAAGGCTGAGACACGCGTATCAAAATGGATCTCGTGACAGATTCATAATATGCTATCAGAACACAGGTAGTCCTTACATATAACACGGTGAAAGTGCTGTTCCTTGAATGTAGTGGCGTTTACAAATTCCACAGATTTTCATTTGTACTATTAGAAGCTCACATATTTATACGAATCACGTTACAAAAGTGCGTCTAGACTCTGAGGAAGGCGGAGACGCTAAAACATCAGCTACCGATCACGAGGAAGAGATACCATATTCGTGAAAGCTTCAAATAGAAATTAGTTCTTGAGATATGGTTTTTGACACCCTATAGAAAAAACGCTGTAAATCTGAAGTGCAAACCATTTGGCTTAGTGTTTTTGTTCTGTACATATGACATACATTCTCATAAAATTAGAAGATACGAACTTATGGCTTTGAAGAAGTGTACAATAGTCTGCATTTAGTGCTGCGCAGATTGTCGTCTAAATATGTTTGGTGAGTTTTCCAAAAAATTTTATTGGAAACTCTTCAATATCGCACCGCAAATGATAGCGTTGTCAGGTATGCCGCTTCCGTGTATACTCTTGGACTATTTGAATCCAATCTTTTTCCCATACAATTCGTGCAGATGCGATCATATCAAAGTACATGTTCTTCAATCTATGTGTTTTTTGTTTACGAACACGAATCATGCCAGTCATCTGAAAAGGAGAGGCAGTAAACTTAAAATGAAGTTATATTAATCAGAAAAATCATTCAATTATGGAAAAGGCGATTTTAACCATAGACTAACCATTTACTCTAACTATGTACTGGCATACCCAACAAGGTAGGGTGCTGTTCAAAAACATTTACGTCAGCCGAGATTCGAACCCAGATGTCACCCTTTTCGGAAGCGTGTGTGCTAAACCGGTCGAAGCAACAAGAAGAAGAGCGTCGATGGTGCAACGGTTCAGCACACGCTTTGGGAAGAGCGAGTTCTGAGTTTGAATCCCGGCTGACGCAGATGTCTTTGCAAAACACTCTACATTATTAGGTATGTCAATACATAGTTAGAGTAGTGATTAGTTCATGGTTAAAATTGAATATTTAATAATTGACCAATTTTCTGGTAAGCATAACCTTATTGGGGTCTGTTCTACCTCACTTACTCACAATTCGACTACCTTATCCTCTATTTCATTCAGTCTTCACATATTTTATTTGATTATCTACAACAAAACCATCATACTGGCTGAAAGTCGGAAAACAATGGACACTTCGTCAAAAGCAGTGCGGCTTATTGCATGCGATCCCACTTCATTGGTAATTCTCAATTTTTTTCACTGTTAGTGCACTTCAGATTTCCATTTCCTCAGATCACTGCGTAACTGTTTTTCGAATTCTATATTCATAACTATGATATACAAAGAGGAGATGGAATAAACACGTCTCTTTTTCCGTTTTCTCCACCATGTTTGAGCCTTTCTATTGCTTTTATGAAGCAAGCCTTTACAAGGTTGGTGGCTCACAACTAACATAGAGATGTTAAATAATGAGTGGTGGCGTAAATATGCGTCGGTGGTGTACTGGTAGAGCACGTGTCCCCGGATAGGATGAAACGCGGGTTCGATTCTCGCCTGAGGCCGTGGTTTTGCTCATCACTCAACCTCTTAGGTATATTAGAAACATAATAACACTGCGAAAAGATGCAGTAAAATACTAGAACTTCCGAATACAAGCCTTTATGGTAAAGAATATGATGATAACAACAGATATATTATGAAACACAAATAGATATAAGACGAAGCAAGTACATCGTGGTAGGTGAGATTTTTGCAGTAGACAAGCCAACTAGTTCAGGAGATGAGTGGCATAAAGTATAAGGGATAAAGCTCTTGCGTAGATCATTCTCTAAGAGATGTGTCATGCACATCGCTATGTCAGGAATCGCTAAAGAGGATTTAATATGAATTTGGACTTTACAATGGCTTGCATTGGCCTTCCGATGTAACAAATCAACACTGCTATTTCTCCTAAACAAGTCTGGTACTAAATTCAGTCTGGAAGATGGAGGTTTGATGAATCTGGAGCTCTGAATACTGAATATCATAACATTAATACTGATATTGACAATAATACCAATATCAGTGCTAATATTAATATCGATATCAATAATAGCAGTATGATTTTATGTTAGTCTTGTTATTAATACCCATATCTAGATTAATAGTACTAAAGGCCATATGAATGTTGCAGAACAGCTCTAACCAATGAAATATAAGTTTTGACTATTGGGATAAATATCATAAATCGAATATATCACACGGAAGAGACATATACATAGAAACTCTACCACATTATGCAGTACTGATGAATGCTGGAAGTGTAAGAGAATGGTGTTTGGGAAGAGTCCCAATGCTCTATATGGGGCTTGATAATAGGTGGATTTCATGACACCCTTGAAGATATATCTCGATCAGAACCGCAAAGAGTGTAATAAATATGAAAGCAAGGATTTCATATAGAATCATTTCCTTTCACGTAATGTGAGAGAAACGTTAATTTTTAAATAGCGAGCACCGCGAGGATATCTTAAAGATGGCACAAAAATAGTCGAGGTAAGCTAATGGCTGGATTTGTAAGCGAAATTGTCGATAGTATAACGACTGGAAGGTGCAAGAGCTGGTATACAAAAAGCGAATGAAATTCATAATCAAAAGGTTAGAAACACTTTCTACTGAGCACAGGTTAGATTCTAAGTCTCATAAACTCCTTACGGGAGCAATTTATGACTCAATAAAATTCGTTAGTGTGGTGTTGTAATTGGATATGGGTCGCATTCTAAAGTGCGATTGCATAAAAAGCCTAGATTCAAGTAGTTTGGAAGTGCACCTAGAAAATAAGAAGAAAAATTTCTACGATCCATCGGACCGTGATTTCAAATAACTATCAATAAACTCTCATCAACCACTTCACTGCATGTTTCTTACTAATTTGACGTCACCTGTATCACCTGTCGTCCCGTTGATCGTCGAGTGACTCGAGCGGGTACCAGCAACTCTTCCATTTTTCCCTATCGCGTGCAAGAGAAGCTCAGTGGGTCCTCCTTGCTCTAGGAATTCGCTGAGCATCATATCTTTCTTCCATCGCTTTCGTGAAGAAATCGGACCAACGGGTCAGTGGTCTTCCTTTAGAGCGCTTGACATCCCGAGGAATCCAGTCGGTAACGGCTCTCGTCCATCGGTTGTCGTTGAAGCGCATCACGTGTCCGGCCCACCTTATTTTCGATATCCTGGCGTGTAGAACGGCGTCCTCTGATTTTCGATCGTTGACGTAGATCGGAAGTTCGGATCCTTTGTCTCATTTGCGAAATACGGGATACTCCTAGCATCGACCTTTCGACTGCGCGTTCGATAACGGCAAGTGATCTTCCATCCTGCTTACGTAGCGACCAGGTTTCTGCTGCATACGTTAGGGCAGGGATAATTGTCGAGTCGAAAAGGTGGGCACGGAGTCGGATGTTCTTTGTCCTCTTCACTACATCTTCGATGCTCTTAAACGTTCCTCAAGCCGCTCGCTTCCTCCTGCTTAACTCTGGAGCTAGGTCGTTTCATCATGTTGATTTCACGACCTAGATAGATGTAACTGGAGCATTCGGAAATTGTCGTTCCGTTGAGCGTGAATGGGGCATTAGAAACCCATCCGTTCCTCATGAACATTGTTTTCGTTAGATTCAGTTGAAGACCGATCTTTCCACAGGCGTTATCGAAATCAGTCAACATTCGTTCCGCTTGGCTGATGTTTGGTGTTATGAGAACGATATCGTCAGCAAAGCGAAGATGGTTTGATTGTCGACCGTCCAATTTTCACTCCCATTTCGTCCCATTCTAATGTTCGCATGACGTTTTGTAGGGTGGCAGTGAATAGTTTTGGCGATACTGTATCGCCTTGTCGAACCCCTCTTCTTACGTCAATGGTGATATTGTTGTAGAATGGAGATATTCTGGTCGTGAAATCTTTATAAAGCTCACGAAGGATCATTATGTACCGAGTAGGGACGCCCTGGTTATCCAGAGCCTCTATAACTATCAAAAAATGCCAAAAACAGTAAATTTGACGTAATGAACGGTATATGTACATACTCATGCATATTCATGCTATGGTATGAATGAATATATATACTTGAATATGAAATATCATATCGATCATTCGCAGCAGAGCCATAGAAGCAAAAATTTGTGTTATAAAATAGCACATTCTATAAAGTACATGATTGCGACGATACGTAGCTTGCCTTACTGTCGCTAATGAGAACTTGCAAGACCAGCGATTGATTTAGTTTGGATCAGTCACATTGAAAAGATTCGAAGGAGGCAGTCTTTTTCTGAGATTCAGGACTAGTTCCTATTTGAGCCTTTCATTAAAATTCTGTTTGAGTGAACAAGGTCTGCTTGACTCATTCTATGCTTTCCACATCGGCTTACAATTGACCCTTTTGTTTTGCTAGGGTCGGCAAACTGTTATTGTTTTTGAATGATAAGGAATACTGACTATACATTGCTATGCTCTCTGTGTCCTTCTGCTGACACTGTCCTTTGCACGCTGACATACCTTTAACCATCTTTCTGATATTCACTGGACTAAAATACATTGCGTACTGAGGTTAGTCATGAGACCACGTAATGTGCAATTGGTGGAACTTGGTGCGATCAATGGAGGCTTGAAAGGAAACGGGAACAAATCTCGTGTTTTCTAGAGATGAAGGTGAGATTTAGTGTAGGGACTCACCGCCTTTCGTACCTAGATGACTTACAAGATTCGTATTTTCCCGAGCAAGAAGTAGATACCTTGATATTTGACTGTTTTTTAGATCTCGTTCATAACGATATAATATGGAAGTGCAATCTTGATCCATTAATGTGGTCCTAAATAGGCATTTATGCAGTGCAATACACGTATTTCGGCCCTGCAGCCTCGTCACTTGCATAGTGCCTTTCGTCTGAGCCAAGCCCTTTTGATGGAGAACCGCCTTTACATAAAAGAATCGTCGACAAACATGTTACATTGCGGTAGTGTAAAATGAGAATTCCACTTCATACATTGCAGAGATAACATGTCATTACATGTCCAGTGATCTTATGACTTTACATTTTAGTGATTGACAGGCGACTGCTCAAAACTACATGGTCAGTTAGATTGCTTTGAGCGAGGCCTGAAAAATAGTCGAACATGAAGGTAATATCACAAAAACTTGAGCAATCGACTGTTAATCACATTAATGTCCGGTAATTATATCACTGGACGTACAGTGATATGTTACTTCTGCCGCGTGTGAAGTGAATTTTTTTCATGCACGCGCGCAGTGTAACATGTTTGTTGATATTCCTTTATGTAAGTGGGGCTCTCTCTCGAGATGGACTGCTTCAGACAAAAGGCACCGTACAATTGGCGAGGCTGAAAGGCGGAAACACGTCTGTTACACAGTGCACATGCCTATACAAGACCTTATAAAACGCTCAAAAATACATTGTCAAAAAGCAGAGAGTTTTCAAAATATGCTGTGGTGTGACTGCACTTGTACGAGATGTGTACTAATTTGCGATCAGGAAAAATTTCAGTAGTTTGGAAGTATTCATGAAAACGACGGACGTTTTATCACAGTCAACGCGATACTGAACAGTCGCTAATCAAGTCTTTATGAAAAATTCATTGATTGAATGACGGTGTACAGAAAACTCTTTTCAGACTACTGTAATCATGTTCAAAGGGATAAATGCGTATCTCACAATTTAGTGATATTATGTGTAAATTGTGCGCAACAAAAACATTGAGGGAGAACGTTTGCACTTTAGATTTACTGCGTCTTATAGAAAAGACATCATCCTTGTTGTTCTTCTCCTGCCTTTGTCAACTATGAAAATGTGCCATCTACGCCCAGTAGTTAGGAAATTTTGGACCACTCGCAGTGAAAGTGTTTGTGAGCGGAGATGTGGGCAGGCTTCGAAAGTGTAATGCGCAACACGTGATGCCCCGGAAAAGGTACTCGAAAGTTGAAATCCACCTTAAGCTGCAGATTTACCCGCATCTCAACGTTTCTATGGTTAAATTAGTGAGTGATATAACAAATATCGAACAAATGGTGATGAGCGCATTTCATGAGGATGTTTTTCATAGGTCAAAGAAGCAGGGATAAAACGAGCTAAGCCTCCAATTCCCAATTTTTCGACCACGTGTGTCCAGGAGAATCAAAAACACTGGCTTTATGTAATGGGAATCTCCCATATGTCATGTATAAATCACTTCCAAACTTCTCTGCTTCGTTATGAATAGATTTCAGTGCATGAACATTTATTTGATTGATCATCACTATTCGCTTAGTGTTATTCACACTTTAACGTCGTAAGGTTGTCTTTCGCTCTCATTTTCCTCCTTCTTTAATGACTCGTGTCACTACTCGAATGAAATTTGATGATGTCTGCTTCACGAATTGCCATCCATTTGATTTTTGCTTCTTGCGTTTTTAAGAATTTTGTGTGTAAAGTTAACGTCCACATCATCATGAATTTCGGTTAACTCTTTTATTCCGGTTTTCGTTTCGTTCAACTGAATCTTCTCCGATGAAGCACCGCTCAAAACATGCTTATAATACTCAGATTGATCCAGCACGATCTAGAAAGGTTCATACTACCGAAACGAGCATGATAACCTTTGGGATGTAAAATCATTTAGAATGAAAATCTGGAAGCTATTACGAGCGTGTATTTGTTGAGCAAATAAACTAAATCCTCCTCAGTTCACTCAGATCATGAAATGCAATCTTTATTTCATTGCTACAGCGCACTAGAAAACCAAATAAAAAAAAAAACAACAACTAGTTTTAAGAATCTACACTTTTCAAAGTATTAAACGATGATTAAACTCTATTGTAAGGCCAGGCATAAACGGCTGAAGCACGCAAAGCACTCCAGAAGCAAGACACAGTTTTTGTTCATCGTTTTTACAGCGCATTGATGGGCATATATTTGCTACTCAACTTGAAAACTAAGTTCACATTTACGATAATCGCTTCTCAAGGTATCGAATATTCACTAAAACTTTAGTAAAAAAACTTTTTCTAAGAGTCTATGTAAGCACGAGTGCAAATCACATTGTGCACTCTAAAGAAAAAAAATCACAGTTTTCTCTTTGTTCTTACAGCTCAGTGTAAAACCGCTTTCAAAAGTCAAGCATGCCATAAGAATCCCAATTTTTTCAGCTATCAAATGATTACTTAAAGTCTAATGAAAAGTCTATGATCACCGAGAAAAATCTCGAAAATGTGCGTGCCATGAGTGGCACACTGGTCTTGAAAGGGTTAATATTACCAGCATATTGGGAAGGGACGGGGCCATGGCCGAATGGCTGTGACGCTACTCACGGGTGTGGCGCGGAGCTGACCCCAACCGCGGCGATCCGACAGTCAAATGAACGCACTATGGAACGCCAAAACCAACCTATTGTCGGTATTGCAAGGAGACGTGTTTAATTAGTATCCTACGACGTTGAAGAAATAGACGAAGAGAAAAATGCTAGACTGCTGGGGTCGCACTATAGTAAGGAAAAAACTGTGAGACGAATCAAATAAAATAATAAAGATACAACATAGTCTACAAGAGTGTTTGAATCCTTGCCGAGGTTGTTATGCCAGAGTCACACACGTGTTTCGGACTTAAGGCTCCCTCATTGGTGATCCACGCCCCACACTGAGCTCTACTTTGTACCAGAGAAGGGAGACGTACGTGGTGATAGCAGTGGGCTTTGAACATTCTTATAAATTATATTGAATATTTATAGCGAAGTTAAAAAACAGCTGACGAGGTAGATCAATAAAGTATCAGTTTTACTCATTGTAAACGCTATTCGATGTTTAGTGAATTGACTGATAATTAACAGTTTTCTAAAAGGCGGCATATGGTTCGTAATTAGTACGTATTTTACAATAATTAAAATTTCAAGTCCATACCATAAATGCGACACAGCGCTTTACATGTAAAAAATCTTCATTTTTTTTCGCAAATACGTCATTCCATTTCTAAGACTGTTGCATTCCCTGAGACGGCACTGCCCGATGTTGGCTGTTTATCGAATTCATAGTAATTGTTATGATGTTGGTGACTCCGAATAATCTCTTAGTATGAATAATAAACAGTTCATCGTCGATAACTTGACGACCTTCTCTGCTAAATTCAGTCAACTCAATTAAACTGAAAGAACTCAGAATCATTTGAAACAATCCTCTATTCAAAACATTTGTTACTATTGTCAGTAGTTATGCTTCCTATTTAATATTTTTATACGTCATTTCCACTTGTTGACAAAAACGATTTCGTCCTCTTATTCTTTACGAAGTGTTAACTGAGAATCAGAGAGAAAGAGAATTGAGCACGAAAACCACACTTCAGCGGTTTAAAATCGTCGACGACGGCGGCGAGTACTTAATTATATAGTTTGTCTTTGGGAAAATTAGCGAGTACTCAATTATACCGTTATACCGCCTTACAAAAAATTGCACAAAATCTCAAGATCTACTATGCAAGCCATGACAATGGGCGGGTAATTTCAGACGGCCTGTTGTGAGACATGTATACTTACTTACTAACTCACTTCAATAACCCATCTATACGATAGTGTGAACCCCAGCATAGTTTCCATTCAAATCTCTCTCGCACAACTGCCGTTCATGGTGATGGTCTGTTTCGAGCTTGGTGACTCCCGTGAGGTCCATTTTGTGATTCTAGGCTCATAGAATCTTTCAACGCAGATGGTTAATGTTGTCCAGAAGCACGTCCGCCCATCGTTTAGGTGATCTTATAGGAGGATGCTTGCATTCTTGAAGTTCACTCTATTGTTCTTTTCGTTCATCTGTCATATAATCTTTTGATTATGTGTGCGGCCTATTTAATTCTTTGAACATGAGCATATAAATATGTATCTTCAACGCATGTATGCATATATATATATATATATATATATATATAGATGCATATATATGAAACGACATATAATATATATATATCTGGATATCGAAGATGCCATAACTTTCGAAAATCTGAGCCACGCAAAGCGACTAGATGTTGTGAGTGCTGACTAAACTCCAGAAGACCTCGCTTCAGCGCTCTCTGGGTGGTGTACAGATTCTATTTCTACTCATTCTTCAACATCTGTGTGTTAGCTATCAACCACAAACCTTCAACAAGTCTGGTCGGGCATGCGATTTCGCTTTATAAATCCAGTTAAGCTGATAGCCACGGCTAGATATAATACTCAAGAATTCTAGTATTTTTACTGCTTCACTGTATCTTCTTCTGCTTGGCCGCTCTGTTTACTGTTTAGTCGGAGCGGCTAAACAGAAGAAGATACTCATTTATTAAAACTATGCCGAGGTTAATAGATAGTCGGTCCTGGGATTTATTGCTTCACTGTAGTTATGAAACATCATAACACTGCGAAAAAGCAGAAAAATGGTGGAATTCTTGAGTATTTTATCTAACAGTGGCTATCAGTCAACTCGATTTATAAAGCGTAAACGTTATACCCGACCAAACTTATTGAAGGTTGGTGGCTGATAGCTATTATAGGGATTTTGAAGAATGAGTGGGACACGTAAATGTGCTTCAGTAGCGTAGTGGTTTAGCAGGAGTCCCCGGATAGGATGATACGGGGGTTCGATTCCTGCCTGAGACCATCTTTTTGCTCAACACTCGATTCTATTAGGTATTCATGAAACATTATGACACTGCGAAAAAGCAGTAAAAATATTAGAATTCCTGAGTTTTATTGAAAGCTTAACGAGATTGGCATGTCATCCTTTAAATCGGTGACTGATATTTCAGCGTCTCCTCCTTCCTCTGAGACTGAATGTGTTTTTGCAACATGATTGTATCAGTTTCAGAACTGTATCTAGTACAGATAAAGAACTTACAACTATGCGGACTGCTTATAGTACAGATAAAGGGTTCTTTGTCTACTTATATCGCTTATGAAAACACGCCATATACATCTCTAGTAATCAACCCATCTGGTATAGCTCACACTGAAGGTGCCTGCGAATGGGAAGCTTCGAAAATGTTACGCCTAACACGTGATGCTCGGGAAAAGTTAGTCGACTGTCAAAAGACACATCGTGCTGCAAATTTACTCGTGTCTCCTGGTTTCTATGGTTATATCTGCTAGCAATTATCACAAATGCTTAAACAAATGACAATGAGCGCTTCTTGATAAGTGTTCTTCATGAGGTAAAGGATATCGAGAACATGACGAAAGAACGAACCAACTCCCAAAACCCCATGTTTGGTTCAAGTTTGCAGAAGTCATGGTATTCACTATATAGATCGGAACGAATAGATTCAATTGCACGAAGTACTTATTTAGCAAATCATCACCGTGCGCCTAATGCTTTTTCCACCTTAAAGTCATGATTTCGTTCTCCGCCTCATTTTCTTATTTCATGTAACGGCTTTCATAACTGCTCAATAAAATAGCTGCTATATGAATTCCCATGTGCTATTGTTTTATTTTAGAAAAAGATGATGGTTAGAGTTGCTTGCAGTGGTTAGATGTGTTTTGCTTTGCACACGAGGTCATTGGTTTGATCTCGCATTCATGGCTCACCAAGTCGTCCAATCCTCCGTAGTCCGTAAACTGGTACCAGACTGGTCTCATACTTGCCTGGGAGGATGAACAGCATTGACTCGGTTCAGCGGAAGGCCGCTACGAGTCATTGTAAAGGCCAGATATGCATCTAATCACCTCAAAGGAAGTTAAAAAATTAGAGGTTAGTGTATGGCGCATCTCTCAAGGATTGACCAACGCCGAGAGCTTTTCCAGCTTTTATTCTTTTATTTCATATCCGTCCTTGTCAAGAACATCTTGTACAGAGTTGTAAAAACTGTATAAAGTTGACATTACATCAGCATGAGTATCGCGCAACTCTTCTTCGATAAATTAAAAGTTCAACTCTCTATAAACCTCATAATTAATTGATATATGAAAATCGAGGAAACTTATCTTGATTAGCTGAGGCGAGGTTGGTAAATTAGTCGTGGAAAATCGGCTGACGTTTCGGCGACCCGCCTTCTCCAGAGCCTGAGTGTGTGTAGTATTAGTCTATTTGAATGATTCGGATGGTCTTATTTAAATGCTGCCTAGGTCAGGTTAGAAGATCAAACGAAGAAAGGGCGCGAGATCTCGCTTGATGGTGACGCACTCGTCCTTCCGGCTCATTTCGGGATTTTGGGCGTTTATCCAAAATGCCTCAAGAGTTTTGCGCGTGGATGTTTTTGATTCCTGCGCCAGGATTGTGACAGTCACATCAAAATCCTTGTTGTTGTGTTTTTGTGCCCTATGTAAACCTAAAGGTTTAATTTTTCTATTTTAAATTTACTTTCTAGATGTTCTTTTATGCGGATGAAAAGTGATCTACCCGTTTCGCCTATATATTCTTCCCCGCATGTTTTACATGTTAGCAAATAAATTGTGCCCGATCTCATACAATCTCCCTCCTTTCCGTTGGGGCAGATTATACAGTTGTTGGTGTTGCACAATCGATCATAGAGTCTATTGCGGATCAAAATCTCGTTCACCGCTCATTGCCCTACTGCCGGTATATAGACGATTGTTTCATTGTCTGTTCCACACAAGAAGGAATGGACAAATGTTTTGAAGTCTTGAACAGTCTTGAACGGACAGTCAGAGCATATCAAATTTACGCGAGAATGTCCAAACGGGGGCTGGCTTCCATTCTTAAACACCCAAGTAAAGCTTTTGGATAGTGGCTATAGTACAAAATGGTTTCGAAAACCAAGTAACAAAAACATTTTGGTCAATTACCTTTCCTCTCATCCTTCACACATGAAAAAATCGCTAATTAAAAACATGTTTCGAACAGCTAAAAGTGTGTGCACAGGAGAGGAGGAAAGGAACGAATCGTTGGACTTGGCACGAAAAATCGCCATTTCCAACGGCTCCAGAACATTTGCCACTAGGGAATATTCAAAAAGTGGAATTAGGTCACAAAAGAACAATACTCCGCACCTGAATAGAGTCCCCTTCAAATTGCCATTTATATCAAACGAACTTAGCAGCGCGGTTAAAAGGTGCCTAAAAAGATGCGGTCTTAAAAATTCTGTGGTAATTATCGAAACCCCACCTCCCACCCTACGCCATCAGCTGATCCGCAATAGACTCTATGATCGATTGTGCAACACCATCAACTGTATAATCTGCCCCAACGGAAAAGAGGGAGATTGTATGAGATCGGGCACAATTTATTTAGTAACATTTAAAACATGCGGGGAAGAATATATAGGCGAAACGGGTAGACCACTTTTCATCCGCATAAAAGAACATCTAGACAGTAAATCTAAAATAGATAAAACCAAACCTTTAGGTTTACATAGGGCACAAAAACACAACAACAAGGATTTTGATGTGACTGTCACAATCCTGGCGCAGGAATCAAAAACATCCACGCGCAAAACTCTTGAGGCATTTTGGATAAACGCTCAAAATCCCGAAATGAGCCGGAAGGACGAGTGCGTCACCATCAAGCGAGATCTCGCTCCCCTTTTTCGTTTGATCTTCTAACCTGACCTAGGCAGCATTTAAATAAGACCATCCGAATCATTCAAATAGACTAATACTACACACACTCAGGCTCTGGAGAAGGCGGGTCGCCGAAACGTCAGCCGATTTCCACGACTAATTTACCAACCTCGCCTCAGCTAATCAAGATAAGTTTCCTCGAATTTCATATATCTTCTACGATACATTCATGGTACGTAGCAGTCACTAGCGTAGTAATCATTTCTTCATAGTCACTCAATAGTTTACAAATGTCAAGGATTATGACACTTTTTTATCACTTTTACTCGATCCGTTTTTACAGTGCGTTTTTTTCACTTTGCGGTCCTCTTACTTCTAGCATTCATTTCGTTTATTTGTCTTCTTCTTGAACGGCGCATAGGGTTCAGTGTGGAGCGTGTGGCTCTGATGTGGCAGACGATACCGCCGAAACGTACGCAAGCCGCCGGACTCTATCAACCTCGCAAGGCTCCAAACATTCTCACAGACTATATTGAATGTTTATAGCGAGGTTTAGAAGGAATCGGCTAATGGGATTGCTATAAGTTGCAGATTGTTCAGTAAATGATGATAGAAAACCATTGGATTAATCGTTGTTATTGCGGCTTTACGATATAAGAAACAATGCTATATAGTGTGTTAGGGATGTGGTGCACAAAGGAGAAGGAAAAATCTCGGCGTTGATCAATGTCTAAAGGATATGCCATGCAACGGTTCTCGATTTCCAGCTCTGTCCGAGGTAATTGGAAGCATCTCTAGCGTTTACAGCCACTCGCGGCGACCTATCGATGTGTGAGTGCTGCTTCTCCTCCCAGACAATCTGTTACCACTTAACCGATCGCGGAGAGATGAACGAACTGGTCAGTCACGGACGTGAGATCGAAACGTTGGCCTTGCGTGCGACACACAGCACCTCTAACCATTTGAGCTGGCCGGAAACACTAATCACTCAGCACTATGCATTGCAAATGCGAGCGGCGGCGGGCGAGGCTGGCGTCATGGGTCTGTTGTACTTAATATATATACTATATAATATATATGACGCAGATCGTGCAGTGCAACACGGATAACTGCTCTGCAATACACTTGGGATCGGTCACCGATATGAAGCAGCTGTTTAGATCACCAAGCTCTCCATTTCGCCACGTCGGCAAATTAGTACCAGGATTGTATAAAAGCTCATAAACAGTGCTTTGTTGAGTCATTAGAACGCCATATATCATTGTAGAGACTTAATATGCTCTCTAACATCGACCGTATAATATAGTTATTGAGTAAAGTAGGGCATATTAGGAAGGCAAGCAGACATGTAAAAGATATTTGGATCACAACCAGGCCGACGATTCATTTTGGAACATCAGTTGAATAATGATTCGCTTGAGAACCTCGAATGTATCGATATGGAGCGGTAGTAGTCATGGCGTTCATAACGAGCGCTCTGCTAGTTCTACCTGGTGAAGAAGTCGGGTACAAGACTTCTCCGAGAGCGGTCGATATTTACAGTTCATTTCGAAAATTTGTAGGCTGCTTATGCCAGGACTCCACAAAAAAACACCTCATTAGCATTCAATGACAATAACGAAAGAGATCCTCACGCAACTTTTCAATCTACACGTAATAAAACATTGACGATATGTCTGGGTGCTGGAAGCAAGGAAATAAATCGAATGCAGATGTTTGGACTAATATAGCATAAGTGATTAGAGGTCGCATGAAAATAATACAATGTAATATCAAAAATGCTTTGTGAACTTCGTACTACAAGTTGGACAAGTGTGACACTTGGAGATGTTCCTGATTTGAGTTCTCGGTGTTTCCATTGGGTCATAATTTGACGTAATTTTCAGTAAAGGTACCAAACTTGCAGAGCTTTTCTATTAATCATGTCCGTGAGAATCAAGAAACCACTCAAGAAATAAACCATGAACTTTGGTCAGCATTAATCTCCGGGATTAATGTGTTATTGCCATGCATTTTGAACCCATCAAGAACAAGATCTTCTAGCTTATTTCTTCGTCGAGTGATTATTCGATAGCTCAATTTGCACCATACCAATACTGAGCTTCTTTTTTTAAAAAAATTTTCCGTTCTGTTGTGACAACAAATATAAATAAAGTTAAACTTCATTCGGCTCTATTTCTCAGCGTGTTTTCGATAACTATCTGATAATTTTTCATATGGAAAATGTGGGAAATTTCTTCTTATCGTTTTATTGAGCAATGCTTTTATCATAATATATTGCGAATTCTTGACTAAACCTAATCCTATACAGCTTATGTCTAGGAGCAGAAAATTTTACTCTCTTTTCGCCCTTCTAGCGCTATGTAGGCCTTTTCAAAACTAAACATAGCTTCCGATTAAATTTATGTTATTGACAGACTACTAAAAGTCTGTCAAACGACCATCCACAAACTCTAACCGTTTCAGTGCCGTTCGTGGCCAATGTCATGAAATCCTAACCACATAGCGATGCACTTACTTCAATCCCATAAATGCTGTCGCGCCGAGTGTAACTCAATTTTATTTTTGTTATTGAAGCAGACTAAAAGGGCACTTTTGAAAGAAAAACCCAGTACCAAATTGCTGAGATTTCAGCTGATAAGTAGTTACCAAAAGCCTTGAGGAAGAGTTTTGTATAGTGAGATACGCGTAGAAACGCGGCGAATGTAAAACATATGTTATTTTCGCTACTACAGCGAATTGAAAAGGCGTTCTTAATAAAAACGCGTTACTAAATCGCTGATATCCGAGCCAGTAAATCTTCAGAGGGTTGTAAAATGCGGCCTATAACACAAGTGTATTTCACGAATTTATGAAGCAAGTGAGGGGACAACTATTTGAGGCCTGAGACGTAATCGTCTTTTTGCTTATACAATGCTGCATGGTAATCTTTCAAAAGCACAATAATAGCTTCAAACTGGAAACTTGAGCTAACAAATCACTGCAGAGGTCTAATGAAAAGTTATCCATATACTCCAGCCGAATGGACAAAGCTGAATGAGTGAGAAGCATATTCTAATTTTGCTTTTGCGACACACTAGAAGGCTTTTATAGGAAACAAGCATAGCATTGAATAAACGAAATTTTAGCTTTCGAACGACTATGAAACTATCCTGAAAAAAACCTGCATTCAGCAAAAAGTCTGAAAATATTCACATGTCTGCACAAGGTGCACACCATCCCTAGAGGGTAAAGAATCTATATTCATCAATTACACATAACTTGAACATAAATCATGTTCAAGCTTAGGAAATCTTGATATACAACTGTCACATAATGTTTTCATTACAAGCTAGAGATACATCTCATGTTCGCTTCACATCAGTATAAAAATTAACAGAATGGGTTGTTATATAAAAAGCGCCATTCAAACGATGCATGTAGGTGCGACTGATTTCCTGGTTCAGACCATCTACACATCCTTTAGTAAAGTCATGTCAAACAGGATTGCCTCAACGACGGTCAAACACACAGTGTTCGCAGTGGTAAGGGGTAGGATGAGGTAACACCAAGGACAGACTATTCTATCACTAGAGAGAGACTACTCTCCTTAGTTTTACAAGCAAAAAAAGAAGGGTTTACAATAAACGCCGTATAAATCATTATACAAGCTTTGAAACATCCAAGTTGCTGCTTACTGCACATCATCTTTCATAATTTATTCAGATGTTCGTCAATGTGCCAGGATATTTCAGGAATATCGAAAGAAGAAGGGGAATAGTCGAGGAATATAAGAGAAATTCATACTGTCGGAGATGTTGAACACTTCACACCACAATACGACAGTTCATTATCATTGAGAAAGCGTTGCCTTTGAGAAAAAAAGACTTCATAATTGCGCACTTGATAATCATGTTTAATCAGTTCATTTTATAAGAACATAGAAATTCAATGTCAGATCAAAATGCTTCAATTCTATTTCGTGCTTATGATTGTATCTGTTCTCTCGACGACAATTAGAATAGCATAGAATAAAAATAAATTAGGATAGAGTTTACCAATTACAGAAGTAATGTCGCCTGAAAAGGTAAACTAACATAATCTCAAAATACTGTAGTTTTTTCGAAAGTCCCGATGAGGTAGCCTTCGATGCCATCGCTGTGCCAACTCGTGTCGTACGGCTTTGCTCAACAATACAATACTGTACGCATTTATCGTCATAAACACCAAGAAATATTTGTCATACTGAAATTGCAGTGAATTACTATAGTCTGTGGGAATGCTCAAAGCCCTACCGAGGATGACACGTCAGCCATTTCTACTTTCTGGCGGTGTCACCCGCTTCACTAGTGGCTCACGCCTCACAGTGAAGTCCACTTCATAGTACAGATGAGTAGACGTTATTTATGGTGATGACTTATACTGTTGGAAATGATTTGCTGTAAAATTCTGGTTGAACTACGCTGGTTCATTGCTAGCCTCATAAGCTACCAATTGATCTATCTAACTCCAGTGACGGTTTCTGATTCGTCTCTTCTTGGAACACTTGAATTACTCCCGGGACTAACGGTAGGCTCAAAGAATGCCATTAATACCATTTTTTTTCTTCCATTTCAACGCTTGTTATGGTTCCAGTGAGAAAACAAAAACCACGGCTTGCAGAGATCTGTTCAGCTCAGTGATTTACCGCTAGAAACTAATTACTTTGTGGAAACTAGTGAACCGCCACCTAATGAAATGCGCGACGAATGTGACTCATTTTGATGGCTTACACTCAAGTGCAAATGCAGCACTGTGATAGCTGGCGGATCCATTACAGCCAAATCAGGAAACCCTCATGTTGTGACTAAGCATGTGCCTTGTGATCACGAAAAAACATGCGCTGTTTTTTTTTTTGCTGGCATCTCCCACTTTCCCATCATTTAGAGTAGGCTACTTAGCCTTGATAATAATGTGTAATTTTATGAAATCTCGGCGCCAATCAACCCTTCATAGACAACATATAAATTTTACTCCATTTGAGATACGTGGGAGTGTCATAGTGGAGTCGGGGAGTCGGGAGTCTGCTCGAAAAATGCTCTGCCAACCTTATGGGCTACGTTTTTGTTGTTGCAAACGTGCATTAATCGACTGCGATAGAGGACTTCATGATACAAGAACCATTCGTGTAATACAAGTCACTTTCAACTGCTGTACTAGTCTCACGTCAGAATCCAGTACATTTTCGTCGTGCACATTATACAAGGAAATGAAACGTGCACCGTAAAGAGTAATCAAGAGAGTTTCTTAAAACCACATATTGTTTATAACATTGGATATTCCTATACCCACTGGGGAACATCTGGGGTACTCACTCAAAATGCACACTTTAGATTCATTTGCAGCAATAGCATTCTACCAGTTTTTTGTTAAAAGAACAAATGAATATACACGGGAAACATAGAAATCTGTTACCTGTTTCAAAAACCAGTCAAGTTTATGATTTATGACGTCTTCCATTATGGAGAGAGATGAAAATTCATAAATCAGCTCGAAAACGCTCAATAAACAACTGATAGCCGTAACAAAAAGAAGGCGCTGGAATTCACGATTTTAATGAAAGAATGACCAAATGATGTCCTCTTTCCGTTTACACATTGGCCTATGCGGCTCTCAGCATAGGTTGTTAGACAAAAAATTCTAATCTGATAAGGATATGACATGTTTTGAGCTGTTAGGTCTAGTGGTACACAGGCGCCTCTTTCTTCCTATTGTGACTCATCAGTAGCACCCTACCTCGGTTCGGCCAATCCCCTGAGGTTGAATAATCCTCCACAGAGAAATCGACGCCGAAAGGCTGAAACAAGGGAGAATGGTGCTGATGAGTAACAATAGGACGAAACAGGCGCCTGTATACCACTAAATCTAACAGTTCAAAACATGTCATATCCTTGCAAATTATATCATTTTGAGCGGGTCTATAAAAAAGCGGTCGAAGAAAGAGGCATAATAGCAATTTTACACTAAACTCACCATATTTTGTGAATATTTGAAAGCATTCACATGTAGCGCTTTATTCATAGCAATGATAGTTTTCATAATCAGTATGATACTAATGAATTCGTAGAAGAACACGATGGTCGCACTAATAATCCGCAGCTCCTGAATGTTTGTTAGCACATCTCACTCCTCAAAAATGAGCTAGTTTAGTTGGAAAAAACATTTTGTCATGGCAACTTTTTCATACATGATTTTGCATAAAATGCTGATCTTTTGCAACACAAAGGATTGGAAAGTCAATGAGAACAGAATGAACACATATTCTTTACAGTACATTCACCGGTTCCTCTCGACCATCATAACACCACCTATCATCTCGTTGAGCGTATTGCATTTTGTTAGAGTATAAAGGAATATACACCAAGTAGGATGTGATAACATCGATAGCTAAAATTATGCACACATTTCGCTTTCTCCATATCTGAAATGACGTGATGATATCTTCTGCACATTTCAATACTCTAATTGATCGGACAAAATTTTGTATTTCATGATGAAGAATGCTGGTACCGAATAGAGCAGATCACCGACTTTGAAGGACAATAATGCGTTGAATCTCTCAAAGTTTCGTAGAAGGACGATTTCAGCCTTCACATCTTCCGTGAGCGGTCGGTTGATTTTCTTTCCTACTACTGCTTTCGATTTTCAGCTAACATCGTCTCCCAATATATAAGTGGAAAGCTGGACTAAAAATCTATCGATAAAATCCACTCCTCGGAAACGACATCGTGAAGATTTAAAAACGCCCTTTCAAGGTTACATTAGGAAACCAAGACATATCATAGCACGACTTGCAAAACACCATTTGGAGTATGTGCTAGGATCTGCACAACTAGCGAAGACGGACCATCTAACTGTCTAAGTATCTAAGTGCGTCGTAGAAGGGCATTGTGATTATTATAATATCTCCTGCATGGTGCAGTGGTATTGGTGCTCTGCAATACGAATGATCGATTAGTTGATGGTCGATTGTTCGTTCCCACGCTCAAGGCTCATCAACCCTTTGATTTCTCCGAACTCGGTGAATTGGTATTAGACTTGTCTGGGAGAATAGCAGCACTGACTTGATACATCGTTGAGTCATCGCTCTAAATTTCCATTAAGTCACCTTGAACGAAGATGAAATCTGGAGAAGAATGCATGTCGCTTCCTTCAAAAATTTGAATGCCAAGAGCTTTATCCTTTATCCTTTGAATTCTTTAATGGCAGACAAACCTTAGTGATTCCGTAACGTTTTTTGTCACCCATATTGTCGTCATTTCGAACCACCAACACTACAATGACACGCACTTGTAAGGTGCATATGTGCTTATATGATAGTCTCAATTCCTTATTTTAACCTTTCGAATCCGTGTTTTTAAACGAAGCGCTAAGAAAAGGTGCCTCTGTTTCTTGAGCAGATCATTAGCTTTCAATAACAAGTTTTCAATACTGACTTACATTGCCTTCTTCTTTGCAAGTTACCTTGCTACTTGATGGAAGCGAGCGGTAAATTTAAAGGTGGGTAATCGGGGTGTCTCATTACAAAATATCACTCTGAGAATTGTGTGATACGTTTGAAGCAGCGCATTCCTCTCTGTGGTGTTCATCTTGGTGTTGTTGGAATTTATTAAGAATGTCCCGTAAGTTTTGCTGAATGAAGTCCAGATTTCCGTATAGAGATAGTGATCATATTTCAGTGCTTTCTTCGTTCTCTTTTCGCCTCACATTGGTATCTAGTGAGCAATTTTGATTGTTTGACTAATTTTTCTTGACGCCACAGAATGCCTGATGAGAGTTCATTCACGATTACCTTTTTTTCTAGGCCTTCCCATAATGCGAAGTTTTTTTCCAGTAAAGGTGTTTCTTGATGTAACGTTTTATACAGCGCTTATCATTTGGAAACGAGGAGCAGATTTACTAAGCCTGTTGTACGGAATGTTTTCCTTTTCTGTGCTAAACTGTGTTTTTTGCTGTCAATACATTGGCTTGTACTGGATGCTTGTTATTGACAATCCTGTAACTGCTCAGGAAGAAATCACCGAATTTTCAACAATGCTAAGGTCAACGGAAGGCCCACCCCTGGTGCATTACTGTGTGGGGACAATCCAAGAAGTAACACAAAGAAAATTACTGAGCACTTAATTCGTACTGATAGTTGAGATATCAAAGTTTTTTGTAAGTAGTGGCGTTTATAAGAATTTTATGAGAAAGAAGAAAGAGAAGTTTAGAAGAAGAAGAGTTTGTAAGAAATGTATAAAGTCAAGCTGAATCAGTTAAGATACTGTAGGTGGAGAAATTCAGATATGAATATCCGGTATAGCAGGAGGTTGCAGACAGAGAGCTCCTGTGCCCGTGTCTAATTGGACAAACACCAATCGATCACTATTGGCATTCCGCTTTATGAACGTTCCAGAAGCCAGCTTCAAGTGATTAATCAATGTATGAATCAAAGGGAGTATATGCAGCGATTGCGTGGAGTTATGTCTTCCCTTCAGAGCATGTAAAAATGGTGTGGTGAAATAGTAGAAACACAACGAACATGTGCTAATATAGCAGTATCACTTACATCGCCGTGCTTGTCCGGATAAAGAACAGCTGTAAATCTATTTAGTGTCATCAAAAGAGAACCGATCATATGTGTCAAAGAATTCGTTCCAGTCAATGCTGCGGCAAATCGAGTTAGTAGTTCAAAAGATGGTCCTATAAGGAGTTAGTTGATTGAATAAATAAAGTTTCCTTTCTAATCCATTTATTCATATGGCTGCTACTAAAAACACTTCGAGCCCTTTTTCCACTCGCTTCATGCAGAATGGTTTTTTCCGGTTAGAAGAGAACAGATGAACATAGGACCCCATTCGCAGCAAGGACTTTCCATAAAAGTGTTAGCGTAATCATTAGAATGCTCAAGTCTCTGGCTAGCGCGATACGTGACTGTTTTTCCAAAAACTCTTCATTATAATGCTACAACGACAGAAAGCATTTCTGCTTCACACACGCCTATTCCTAGCAAGATGGAACTCTCTCCTCAGATATTAGTGATCTTTCAATAGCGCAAAATTTGAAGATTCCACGTTATGCATATTTTTTTGGAGAGATCGCTTTTCTGTAGTTCAGCAGAGAAATAAGATCAAGTTCACATACGCGAGCTTGGGTATATCGGCTATTCTACAAGGTGCGGAGGAGAAGGAGGGAGTGGCAGGAGAAGTTTGAATTTTGTTATCAAGATTTTGTTATCAGTCAGCAATTGTCTCTCCAGTTTCAAAGAAACTCCAGATTAAACGTCTGACTATAATGCTGAAGGATTATTCTCTACACGATCATGTGCATTTCGTGCTGCTAGCGAAGTAATGGCTGCATCGCGCGGCTGATGTAAAACATAATTTTATTTTGATTTTGGTAGAGTAACAAAGCGTCTTTTCCAAAATCTAGCTACGCACAGCTCTAGCTAAAGATTCAAGCTTTCGAATAATTATTAACACTCGTGTGGAAAGTTTCTATCCATCAAATGAGGCCACATTTTCTTTATTCTCCGTCAACAGAATTAAACCTGCCAGTTTCTGTTTTTATATAGATTTTTGCATTTTGAGTGTGAAACATGATTTCCTTAGAAGTTATGGTGTTTTCCATTTCGCTGATTTATAGTCAGATCAAGTCTGTTCAGAATGCTTAGTTCTTCTGCAAGATATTGCAAGGCTTCCATCTAGAAAGAGTTTTCAGTGAGTTTTGGCCCATGGATGTTTTTTCTCAAAGAGATCTGATAGCACTCCGTTGACCGCAGAGATTTGAAGGATAAGCCGGACATCAAAAACTGATCGAATCAACGGCCATGCGCTTACGAGAATGTTGAGATACGGGCATGACTCCAAGTCTCGTGTGACCTGAAACTTGTGGATACCCTTTCTGAGAGCCACGTGTAGCGCATGCACCTTCGAGATGCTCAGACTGTTTCTGTCGTAGTCAAACTCTGCCTGCATTGGTGATATCTCCGAAAATCAGTCAGCAAGAATGACGTAGGAAGCAGGAAGGTACATCGATGTCTGCAGCTGAAGCTGCAGTCGAAGTCACAAATTTCCGCTTTTGTATAGTATTGCTCTTTTGCTCGCATGTTGAAAGCCACCTTAGCTTTTACTGAGCGAGTCCGAGGTACTGTGGCTGTACATTGCACATTTCTTACAAAACTAACATTGTACTTTTATTTGGAGTGGTTTATTGAGACCACGCTCAAATTTCATTATATCTCATGACTATTATTTGAGCAGGATGTCATGTGGTCTGTCAATGGGCTCTTGTACAGCCCGATACACGTGTTTCAATCTTAAAGTCTGGTCAGTCGGGCAGAACCCTTCGTCTCTAGCCTTTAGCCGATCCTCTCGGGAGCCCCTACACTTCCTTTGAAGAGGTAAGTGACGACGAACGATTTACACGGCACTGCCGTCGAATAAAAAATCATAAAACAGGTCCCAATCCCAGAGCACTTGAATTAAAGGTATTATATTACACAAATACCAGCCTATAACAACCGAGTGTCGAAAATCGCCAATCTTGTGATTGTTCGTTTGACGGCAGTGCAGTGTAAATCGTTCGTCGTCACTTATGTCTATATAGGAAGAGGAGGAGCTTCCGAGAGGATTGGCCAAAAACTAAAGACGAAGAGTTATACCCGACTGACGAAACTATAAGGTCGGAACACATGTATCGGGCTGTACGAAAGCTTGCTAACACACCGCATGTCATGCTGACTCAGATAGTATTTATGAGATATAAAAAAGTAATAGTTAGTAGAAGGGCTGAAAAGCGATGATAAGCTTAACTAAAAGTATCCTTAGCTGATTCGTTACGTGCGCTCTTTATGACTCCTTTTTGTCTTTATAAAAATGACTTACCAAAACAGAAGGTTTACATCGAGTCGTGCCCATTTATATGCAATCACACCCATAATGTCAAATACGCCTGCAAAACTTTTCACCTCAATCTGAATCGGTTGATTTCAAAAGTGTAAAAACAAAGAAAAACATTCTTTTTGTTTAGACATAAGCCTTCTTGAAATGGTCTCGAATACCAATGTCAGCGATATGGCATAATTTGTGCCTCCAATCACAACGTTCTGTTGGATAATGCACTGCACACAGCACGAAAGTTTGTTCATATAACACATCAAACCAATTCTCAGCAGAAAACAGAGCAATGGGGATGCCGAGTCAAAGACGCCTCTTTATGTTATTGGCCAAATGATAGATAAAGTGCATAGTGTTATAAGAACAGTGATTTCGAATGGACAAGAAAGAAGACCGCCTGCGGCACGCGGTATAAGCAAGTACCTGTCACGTAATGGCCACTCATCGAGCCACCACAACTTCTTCTCAAAATTGAGCAGTGTTTCATTTGTATAATGAATGATTCCCACGTCGATGAGCGATGATGAATGACGTGGCAGGAAGAAATAGCATGTTGTTATTGGATACAACGAAGTATTTTGAACAAAACACAGCAAAAAAGTTCTGGTCCCGCTGTAAGCCTTCACTAAGTTCGGCACTTTTCAGTTATCTTCACCTGTTTTACCCCTGTGGTGGAAGCCTTTTTGGTCTTATTTGAAGTACAAATAGTCACTGGATTGCTGAGATCAATTGAATTTGAGAGGTTTATTTAATTTCTCAAGTGGTTTGTCTTTTTTTGCACTGTAACAGTTGAAATTTCCTCGCCGGATAAGGTTTCTTTTCTGTAAACAACCGATAATTATTCGATAGCGCAAATCGCAATAATTTCAAAGCAGTTAGTGATTTTGAAATGGACTCAATAGAGTGCTACAACAGTCACAAAAGGTTGGGTTTTGCTCTGCAAAAGATGCAATTTCAATCGACTATGTGAAAAACGTAATAATTTATTGACTGCTACGGCACTCTAAGGAATTCGTTACGAAAATCAATTACGCCTTTGAAATAGCAATACCTGCCTCTAAGGATCCTTTTCCAATCATCAAGCCAGCTTACTCTCTTTTCAGGAAATAAGCAATTGATTTCTGTTTTAGTCTCATAGTGAGCAATACCACGTTGATATGTGACAATGAATGGGGTGGTAGAAAGAGATACCATGTTACCATAGAAGGTTACGAAGTACTTTGAACGAAGCACAGCTGAGAAGCACTGGTCTCTCGGCAAGCTTCCACCGAATATCTTTGTGTACCAGCTCAATATTCACAATACATAGTTTCTCAGGAGTCAGTCAAACAACGAACTGTTTTCTGGTAAGTACGGATATCACACTTATAAAGGTGAATATCTATGTATACATTGAGGAATCACATCAGACTGAGGAAGCACTGACTCGGTTCAGGCGGGGAGCCATCGCGAGTCATTGTAAAAGCCGGATATGCATTCAGTCATCTCAAACAAAGTGAGGAATTGAAGACGACTGCATGGCGCACCCCTCAGAGATTGATCAACGCCGAGAGCTTTATCCTTCATGCTTTGTACTAAGAAAAGTCTTTTATGCGTGGATAAAATGTCGTTATCATATAGTCATGACATCGACTACTGATGACGTTGAAATATATTGTTTCAATCATCGCAGTCAATCTTAGCATTAATTCGCAAAAGATAGATGGTGGACTGGTAGAAAATAGGAATGACATTTGAAATGAAAAGCCTCGGCGCATCACGCGGCACCTCTAGCCACTGTTTTGCACACACCACCACTACATAGCATGATTGGGAATGCGAAATACTGTGGCCAGTCTACTTATGCCTGCAAAGAGTTTCAACGGAGTTGCGATCATTATCACTCATCAGTGTTTAGTTTTGGCGATGCTATGTCAGGTGTCAGCAGAAATGACCGTTGTTATTCCTTGACTGTTAATGGTTTCTTCGCCTAAGAATTTTTACTCGTATTACTCGTTTCCATGCCAGCAGAAAAAAAAAGGAAACAACCATAATATCGAAATTTTTTTGTTAAAAGGTCTACCTGTTACAATGAAGATGTGGAAAAAAGCCGAATGAACAGCTTTTGATTTTGAAGTAATTATCACATATAAAACATAAGAGTAGATTGAAATCGATATCGTCGAGACAACGAAGTATCCATCGATGATTAAAATCCATTTGATGGACATCTGAAAACGTGAATATAAATTCTAATTATCTCAATACAAAAGTACGTTTGAGTGGGAAAATACATGAAAATCAAATTAGCAACGTAGCTCTGCTCTATATGAAATTACAGAAAGCAGAGTCGTGTTTCAAGAATCGATCATTGTACGCTACAATTAATCGGAAATCGGAAGAAATAAAGCTGTATAGTGTGCCAAAATGCAAAAGCTCAAGTGAAGTTGTTTTTTAAAGTAGGTTTAGTGAAACATCTTTTTGCTTTGCAAGCATGACTAAGCACTTTCAGAAAGTTTACAGTATAAAAAATTCGTCGAACATCTTGATAGCTATCATAGAGTCTTAATAACAATATTAAGAGCTACTGGAAAAGGTCGTACTTACAAGTTTGACTGCCTCAATGACCTATTCTCACGCAATATCATACAGATCACGGTAAGATTTGTATTCAGCTGGTACTTTCCCGGCAAGGTATTTTCTTTTTTCACAGTCTGGAGATAACCATACTTACGATTTCCTGCTATCGAGCGAGCTGGCTTTCTTTGCCGAACAGAAGCAGGCTAGCCTAGGCCCCACCAGAAGATGGTTGCTGATATTGCTGGACTCTCAGATGAAGATCTCTTCGCAAGCGCTGAACATGCCACATTCTTGGTTATACCTATTGCGGAAGAACACCAACGCTGTTTGTTGACAACTTGACATGCATAAACATTCAGTAACGATAAGGTGATAAACATCTGTAAAGAACTACAGAAATCTGAGTGAAGTTTTTCGAAAATCACTGGAAAGGCGTATGTGACAATGTTTACGGGTGGTCTTTAACACATGGGTGATCGCTGGTTTAATCCTGCACACAAAGATCACCGAGAACTGAAACATTGTGAGCTCACAGACTGTTGCCAGATTTGTCTGGGTGGGTAGCAGCACTGACATGATAGATCGGTAAGCTAGCGCAAGCCATTGTATAGTTCAACAACGCATTGAACTAATAGGAATGGTAGATAATGAGGCCGAATACAAGGCACATCCAATGGGAGTGTTTTGGTCGAAAGCTTCAGAGCTTCATATAACAGGAAAGACTCAATTTACGAACAATGAGAATACTCATTACTTTAGTAAACACATTAGTGATTATTTAGCGAAAATTGCTTCCTCAAGCACTTTTGTTTCCTCAAATTGGTTGAGGATCCAATATATCCGTCGTTGTCGCTTAATGTGGCATCGCAATCTACGTTGGACAATTGTCTTTTCCAAAAATTTCACTCTGGCTTTACATTGGTTGAATACGATTGCTATTAGCAATTATTAACACATGATAGGGGTGGGTGTTGAAGTGACGATAACTTCGTTTACTACGAACAAAGCACTGGCCCAATCTAGCCTCGAGCAAACAAACTATCCCATTCTCTTGAAGTCGGATCACTGTTTTCAGAGTTGACGTCCCACTTCGGAAGCATACCACGGCGCTAGAAATGGAGGTGGAAATCCTTACGCAGCAGCAACCCACAGAAAAAAATCAACTTAATGGATTATTAACGAGACGAAACAAACTGAATGCAAGAGATATTTCCGAAAGGTACTATTTGTCGAATCACGTCAAAAGTACATAGACATCATTTATTTCTCTCTTCTTGCTCACTTGAAACCAGTAGATCCCCGTGAGTTGTTCTGCCCAGGAACATAAATTCGTAGCGCCTTTCAACCTGTTACTTCGGTTTCGATATCTTACATATTCTTGACGTCTTTTACAGTTTCCCTTGGACGAAAGCTTAGATAAAATACCATATTGGTCATCTTTGAAACCGCTTTTATTTGTACAGCATCATATTCTTATCGCTCCAGTACTTCTGTTATATATTTTTGAGACTCCAATGTTATAGAAATATTGTTAGCCTTCGCTGTGCTGACAATTACTTTCTCTCGATTGTCTTTTTTGTCGCCTCGATTCAGTGAAATGTGTCTTTGTTGCAGTGGAAAGCAAAACATGTGATTTATTGCTTTGAGAGGGTGTGAATGAACGTTGGTCTATGTCTGGATTCGGTCTTCGTAGCACCACAGATACAACTTATGGCTTTTGTGAATAAGTTAACGTATGTGGCGCCCACATTGGCTGAAAGCAGTGTAAACAAGCTTTTGAATAAATGGCTTTCAAACAGATGTCTCGGCCCAAGGAAATGGCAGAATTTCATCAGATTTATGACTAGCTGCACTGTTTTCAGAAATCAAGCATAACAGTATTCTGCCGTCTGGAAGAGGTGACGACGTACTAGAGAAGAACAGTATGGTAAACAAAACCGAAAGCTGAGCAGCTCATAGGCTGTGCTGTCAATCCAACGAACATTCCACCCACGAGCAAAGGTAATTTCGAGGTAAAACTTGATTCACTGTCTGTCAACAGATGTAAGAGCGACTTGTGTTCGAGAGCAGATGTGAGCCTTCCCTTCTGTTACTTTTGTGAAACAAGCCTTTACTGGAGAGAATATGAATCTAACAATAGAAATATCATGAAACATAAATATTATATAGAGAGAGGCATGTACATCAAAGTAGGTGAGACTTGCGCAGTAGACAAATCTAATAGTTTAAGAGACGAATGGCATAAGAGATAAGGGATGATGCTCCTGGCGTTAACCAATCTTTGAGACATGTGTCATGCACTCGGCTATATTAGGAATAACTTAAGAGGATTTCGCATAATTTTGGCCCTTACAATGACTCGCGTAGGCCTATCGATGCAACAAGTTAGTACTGCTACTCTCCTAGACTAGTCTGGTGCCAAATCTAGATCTGTAGGATGAAGGTTTGATGAACCTGGAGCTCTGAAAATCAAGTACCATATTATGTCTCCAACTATGTTTCCGAACTGCACCAAAATTCAAAAATTTATTTTCCAAGTAATCGAGAGTATCAAGTAACACTGATTAAAGTATTATCTATCTGCCTGGATGCAGCTGGATCCTTGTAATCAAGCTATTTCGGGTCACCGCCTTCGCCAAGTCATTTTGCTTCAAGAAAATGCAAAACCACTCGTTGCCAAGAAAACAGTTAAGAAGTTGACCGATTTAAACTGGAAAAACGTGGATCATCTGCCGCATTCGCCAACGTCTGTCATCGTTCGATTTTCATCTCTTCAGATCATTCGAGCTCTGGTTGGACAAGAAGTTTCGAGACATCAGGCATTTGCGTCGAGAATTGACTGGTTGCTTTGCATCAAAGAATAATGAGTTTGGGCGCGAAATTGATCTGTTTCCGAAGCGTTGGCAGAATTTCATCTAGGCAAACGGAATATATTCAGTTAATGTTATTTAATAAATTACTTAAAAAAATAAATTTTGTATTTTGGATCAGGCTCGAAAACTTAGTTGGAGACATAATATTATTGATGCAGATATTGATATTAGTGCCAGTATCAATGCCAGTATTGACATCAATATTAATATTGAAAGTTTGATTTAATATTAATTCGGTTATTAATACTGATATGTATATTAATGATATTAAAGGTCATATGCGTAATGCAGAACACCAGTAAACATTAAGGCACCAGCTCCGACTTTCTTGATGAAAGCCATAAACGGAATAAAATACAGAATAGAGGCATATACATAGAAATTTGCCAATTGAGTATTACTAATGAAAGCCGGAAGTGTAGCCGAATGGTGGATGGAATGAGTCCAATTTCTTATACGGCGTTTGATAATAGGTGGATTCCATGACACCCCTGAAGGTCCATGTCGATGAACACCGCAAAGAGTGTAGGGAGTATGAGAGCACAAAATTCATACAGAATCACTGCCTTTCATGTCATATGAGAAAAGCGTTATCATCTCTGAAACATCGGGCACCGCGAGGACATCGTAAAGCCGATACAAAAATGGTCGAGGTAAGCTAGTGGCTGGAGTTGTCAGTGGAGTTGTCGAAGGCATATAGAGCAACAGGCAAGGGCTAATGTACAAAAAAGAAACGGAGCTCATATTAGCATTAAAAGGCTGAGAAAATTTTCCGCGAAGTAGAGACTACTTTCTATAACTCATGTAATCTTTATGGGAGCAATTTGTGGGTGAATAAAATTCGTTGATGTGCGGTTGTGCACGGATATGGATGGTGTTCTAAAGTGCGATTCAATGAAAAGCCCAGATTCGAGCAGCTTAGAAGTGCACGTAAGAAATGAGAAGAAAATCACTATGTCCCATCGCAACGTTATATCAAATCACTATCAGTAAACCCTCATTAACCACTTCATTGCATGTTTCTTGCTGAATTGACGTAATGAACACTACATGTGCATACTCATGCATATTCATATAGGGGTATGAATGAATATTTATATTTGAACATAAGACGACAGGCGTATCGATTATTTGCAACAGAGCCATGGAAGCAAAAATTTGTAAAATAAAATAGCATTTTCTAGAAAGTACATAATCGCAACGATTTGTTGCATGCCTTCCTGTCGCTAATGAGAACTGCAGGACCAGCGATTGATTTAGTTCGGATCAGTCACTTTGAAAAGATTTGAAGGAGGCAGTTTTTTCCTGATATTTAGGACTATATCCTAACTAAGCGTTCCATTAAACTTCTGTTCGAGTGAACAAGGTCTGTTTCTCTCATTCTGTGGTTTCTAAATCGACTTACAACTGACTCTTCTATTTTGCCGGGCTCGGCAAAGTGTTATTGTTTTTGAATAATAAGGGATACTGACTCAATACACTGCTATGCTCCGTGTGTCCTTTCGCTCGTTGATATACTTTTAACCATCTATCTGGTATTCAGTAGACTAAAATACATTGCGTACTGTAGTTAGTCATGAGACCACGTAAAGTGCAATTGGAGGAACTGTGGTGCGAATGATGGAGGCTTGAACCGGAAACAAAACGGGAACAGATCTTGTGTTTCCTAGAGATGAAAGGGAGATTTAGTGTATACTTACCGCCTTTCGTACTTTAATGACTCACATGATTCGTGTTTACCAAAGTAAAAAGTAAACACCTTCAAAATCGACTGTTTTTTAGACCTCGTTCATAATGAAATGATCTGAAAGTGTAATTTTGGTCCATTAATGCGGTCTTATATAGGCACTTATATACTGCAATTCACGTGTATCGGCCTTGCAGCCCCGTCACTTGAACAGTGGCTTTCGTCTAAGCCAATCCCTTTTGAAGGAGAACCGCCTTTAAATGAAGGAATCGTCGACGAACTTGTTACCCTGCGGGATGTGAAGTGAGAATTCCATTTCATGCACTGCTGAGATAACATGTCACTACATATTCAATGATCTTGTGACTGGACATTTTAGTGATTAACAGTCGTTTGCTCAGAACTACATGGTCAGGTTACATTGTTTTAAGCGAGGTCCGAAATATAGTTGAATTTGAAGGTAATATCACAAATACTAGTCTTGAGCAATCGACTGTTAATCACTTCAATGCCCAGTATTTATATCATTGGGCGTGCAGTGATATGTTACTTCTGCCGTGTGTGAAGTGAATTTTCACTATACACGCGCGTAGTGTAACATGTTTGTTGACAATTCCTTTATGTAAGTGGAGCTATCTCTCAAAATGAATTGGATCAGACGAAAGACACAGTGCATCTGGCTAGGCTGAAAGGTGGAAACACGTGTATTGCACTGTACAAGTGCTTATACAAGAGCTTATAAAACTCTCAAAAATACATTGTCAAAAAGCAGCTAGTTTTTGGGATTGTACTCTAGTGTGACTGCATCTGTACGAGATGTGTACTAATTTGCGATTAGGGAAAATGTCTGGATTTAAGTAGTTTGGAAGTATTCATGGAAACGGAGCACGTTTTATCACAGTCAACTTTATACTGAACAGTCGCTAATCAAGTGTTTATGAGAAGTTCATCTAATTGGATGACGGTGTGCAGAAGACTATTTTCTGACTACTGCAGTCATATTCCAAGGGATAAATGCTTATCCTATATTTGATGAGATTATGTGTTAATTGTGCACCGCAAAAACACTGCGGAAAAAAGTTTGCATTTCAGATTTACTGCGTTTTATAGAAAAGACATCATCCTTGCTGTTGTTCTCCTACCTTTGTAGGCTATGAAAATATGCCATCTATGCCTAATAGTTTGAAAATTTTGAACCACTCACACTAAAAGTGATTGTGAGTGGGGGTGTAGGGAGGCTTCAAAACTATGATGCGTAACACGTGATGCCTCGGAAAATTTACTCGAAAGTTGAAATTAACCTCAAGCTGCAGATTTACCCGTATCTCAGCGTTTTCGTCGTTAAATCGATGAGTTGTTATCAGAAATGCTGTAACAAATAATGATAAGCGCATTCCAAAACAAAGTTCTTCATGGATCAGAGAAGCAGTGGTGGAATAAGCCGATTCTCCAATCTCCTCTGTTCCGCCTACGTTTTGTCCAGGAGATTGAAAACACTTACTTTATAGATAGGAACTCCTGCAGGCCATGTATATGCCATTTATGCTTAGCTTTCTCCACATTGTTACGAACAGATTTTAATGCATGGAGCACTTATTCGATTTATCATCACCGTGCTCTTAGTGCTTTCCACACTTTAACGTCGCAAAATTGTCCTTCGCCCTCATTTTCTCCTCCTTCGATGGCGCGTGTCACAACTAGGATGCGAACTAATGATATGTCTACTTTACGAGAAGTCATCTATTCCATTTTTACAGTCCTCGTTTTTTAGATTTTTTCTGTGCGAAGTTAGCATCTACATCATCATTAATGTCTCGCAACTCTTTCCACACCTCGTAGTGGTGACCCTAGGAATAACCATTGTTTTTTTATATTATTCACTCTATGATTTGCAAAAATACCATCATAACAATGAAAGAAGACTTTGATTTTATACTGAAAAAGTTATGAGATTTCACTCTATGTCATGACAAGAATCTGAGACAGTTCTCTCGTTGTTGTCGGAAGGTGCTTTCCCACAGACTTAGCCAAAAGATGAATGCAAGTAGAAATTATTCGGTTGTGAAAAACCATAATACTGTAACACAATAATATAAAATCGTACAGTCTTTGCTGATATAACCAACAGCACGGAGTTTGGTGAAAATAAATTTCTTTTCGACTGACATCTTCGCGTCTTTGTTTAATTCAGAGGTGATGATTCGAGTCGACGTCCTGATTCGTTAGTTTTCGTTGTGATTTTCGCCTTCATTTCGTTAGGTAAATCTTCTTCGGAAAAGAGTCGTTAAAAAATCATTATAATACTCAGTATGATCCAGCACAATCTAAAACGGCTAATCCTACAGAGACGAGCATACTAGTCCGTGGGATGTAAAATCCTTGAAATGAACATCTGTCAGGTATTACTGCGTATACTCGTTGAGTCAAATAAAGTAAATCCCCCTCAGCAAATACACTCTCATTTGTTTGAGAACTTGCATATAAGCTCGGTGTAAGGACATCAATTATTTTAGAGCATTCATACAAATAAAATGTCAGGGAGACTTATTAATGGGTGTGACATTAAGTGGACTGCAATCAACGAAACAAAGTTTCGTACTATCGTCGACGGCTCATTATCTGTTCGAAGAAGTAAAAGTGGTTAGTGAGCAGAAATCAAGACAAGCCTTTCCTTCAATTGTCTTCGAAAATGAAAGAACAACTTTTTAAAAGCTATATCTCATCATTTGTATGAATGGCTAGCCACAGACCATTTGTCTATATACATAGCCATGAGGAACTTGCACGCCGGATTAAGTACACATAACTAACAAAGAATAGATCATATTATTTTGCTTCCATAGTATCTTATAAGCACCCGATACAGCATTTTCGGTTCTTTTGTGGTGATGTTGTTCAGAACCTAATAAAAAAATTACATTAATGTACACACTAATCTTAGTTCAGTCGCGCAGTGCGTTCAAAGCAGCCTCTTCATGTAATACTATTGTGTCGATGGTGCCTGATCTTAGGAAAAAGTCGTAATTCCATTCAGAGGTAGGTGGATGCAAGTTACTGTAAAGATTAGATATGAATTGATTCACATAAACGGTTGTTGATGTAACTGACTTCATAGAATACCCGTAAGTTCTCGGATATCGCTGTTACAACGTTCCATCGCCACCACTTTCCGGTTCATGTCAATTATCTCGTGATGGTTTGACGTGAGTCTACGTGATTTGAGACTTTGGAAATGATAGATGAGGATCGAGAGTAGACCAAGGGCGATGTTCTATTTTTACGAGATAAGTATGAATTCAGAGCGTCGAGCATCAGCGTTCGTTGCGCATGCGTGACATGTGTAATATCTGAGATGAATTTGATGGAGACTTTCCTTTCGCCAATGTGCCGCCTTCTATTGAGCGGCAGTGTTTAACTCAAATTCCAGTACTTAAATTTTCATATCTAAAAAATATTGGTATAAGAGTAGCCACACAACGGCAGCAAAGCATAGCATAAAACGGAAGTGATTACATTTGAATAGAAGAGAATTACTCAACGATGGTCATTCCCAGAGGATACTCCATGCATTCGATCTGATCAAGTATTGTCAACGACTAAATGCATATCTGGCCTTTATAATGACTCGTTATGGCCTACCCGATATATCAAATCAGTGCTGCTATCCACCCAGAAAAGTCTGGTATCAATCTCGGATTTCGCGATTAATTATTTGGTGAATGTTGAAGCTAAACTGACTAAAACGACGAATGTGCTACAAAATACCTCTACTGTCTAGAACACGCCAACCTCTTTAGATGAGAGGTTTGTGCACATTTTTGGTCAAGCAAGAATCGTCATTATCAAATTTAAATGTAGAAGAAAGGTGGAAAGAATGGCTCGACAGGTTAGCATTCTTTAGCAACGGATTCTTAATAGGAGGATCTCCTGTCACCTTTGAAGAAAGATTATGATTAAGAGCATGAAATGCCTACAAAATATAGTGAATAAAAACAGAAAAGTGTCATAGAAAGTCATTGCCTTTCATGTGATGTGAGCGAAGCGTTCCCATCTTTCCACTTTATAAGCATCAAAGACTGCGTAGATTTTACGAAAATCATGCGAAAACGGTGGAGGTGAGCCACTGTGTGGATTTGTAAGCGAAACTGTTTGATGTTGTATATATGACATATGTTAGGCGACCATAAGGTGCAAAGAGTGATTTGCAGAAGCAAAAGATTGAATGGTAGGAAGAGAGAGCACTGTCCACGTGGTAGAGAACTGTCTCTTTGTCTCTGTAACTTTTACGATCCTTTTATGAGCAATTTACGAGTGAATGTCAACTGTGAATTTGTCATTTTGCATAGTTATTACTATTTGTATCCTAAGATTGAATTAGGTATAAAGCTTAGATTCAAGTAATATGAAACAAAGAATCCAGAAATTCACACGTACAATAGCCATAGTGTGTTTCTCAAGTGACACGATACCACTTATTTCTTATGTTATTTCCAATGTGACTGCCTTCAATAACGGCTTCTGCAAGTCAAGTGGCTTTTATCATTAATGAAAGGTTCTCGTTTTTAATGTCCATCTCGTTTGGTTAGCCAGAGATTTGTGTTATTGACAGAAGAAAACAACATCGTCACCAAAAACAAATTTCTCCTGTTACAAGCCTTATGCTTGAGCACAATTGAGCAGGAGGAAATAATCGGCTTGGGGATCATAAAAGAGCATCGAAGATATAGTGAAGAAGACAAAGAACATCCGCCTCCGTGCCCACTTTTTCGACTCGACGATTAATCCTGCCCTTACGTATGCATCAGAAACCTGGTCGTTAAGTAAGCACGTTGAAAGTTATGATTCGCGAGCACGAGTGAAGCTATACACAGAGAAACTTGCTTGGTCTATTACCTGTCGCGTCTATTCAGTTTCAAAACATTTGTTTGTAACAGAGTGCAGGGCTAACCCACCTGCTTATTATAAGAAAGTCAAATGATATGACGAAAGTTAGAAGTTGGGGCGATGTGTTCAGTTTGTGCATTGAAATAGTAGCTTATTTTAACTATATTTTCATCTGGGTCATGATTTTGTGAAACTCAAAATTGTCATAAACAGCCAATAACGGCAAAGTTAAGAATCCTCTCTAAATTGACATCGTTGTCCATTTGCTTAAGATCCAGCGGGCATCCCCTAGGAAATTGACACTATCACCTTGCTACTGTAACATATCCGTTTTCGGAATAGTCGGCGTGTTTTGGCTGCTGGAAAGCTAGAAATTATGGCGAATGATTTTCTTGTAACAATCCCTTGTTTTTCGTCTTTCTTGGAATATTTAAACACTATGGATAAAGCAGCAGAGATCAGCAAATACCGGCACGGAGTTGTCGTGGTCACTCAAAGCAATATTCTCCTAGTCCTGATCACTCATGACATTGCTTTCCTAACGACAACCCATGGACGAGAGCCGTTACCGGCTGGCTTCTCGGGATATCACGCGCTGTACAGGAGGACCACCGATCCCATGGTCCGATTTCATCACAAAAACACACAAGAAGGATATGAGGCTCATCGTATCTATAGAGCTATTAATACCCACTAAGCTAGTCTTGCACGCGATAGAATATTTGGAAATGTTGCTGGCGCTCACTCAAGTCCCTCGAGTACCAACGGGACGACAGGTGGTAGAGGTTACACGAAGTCTTATAATCAGTCAATAGCTTACTGTGCTAGCAATTTAGCTATGGGAAATGAATGCTGATACCTCTAAATTTAGAGATATATTACAATCAGTGTTATGAGAAACTGCATCGAATGCACCCAAGCGGGAAATAGGGAATTTAAGGTGAATCAAGAGCAATCTTGCAGCCATTCGTTGACGAACTTTAATTCCGCACACCCCGATGTTATTTCGGAATGACGTGTCAAATCTACGTATACGCAGATCTGTTCATGAATACATGCATAGTTGCGTTTTCTATTTGATGAATACATCATGAACGATGATCTAAGTATGTCAGATGGAAAATGTAATCAGAATCTATCAGAAAAAAAAAATACTTACCACAAGTGTCTACGCCAGCACCGCTCCTGAAGAGACTTTTGAGGCTAAAGTGAATCGTGAAGTAAGTGTAAATTTTGCGGCATGATCATTGATGAGCTCGAATTAGCTCGTCATTGCTAGATATCTATTATTCTTCTATTTCAAAATATAAACTAGGTAGTAGATCATATGTATTAACACAGCGGCCTTAAATCGGAGCTGATAGTCGCGTTTTTGATCATGAAATAGTTTATATACATAATGACCAAAAAAATCAAGTTTTTTGGCGAGGTTCGAAGAAACTATCGATGACAATTGCTTTCTTTTTTGTTTGCTCTGTACTTCAAAAATAGACGTCGATTTACTTTCCAGTTTCCTCTTTGCAATTGTACTTCAATCTTATGCGATCCTAAACGCATCACACAATTTCTCCGAGACATTCGCAACCATGGCTAATGAGCGTAGCTGGCTAATGAGCAGATTGAGTCACAAGAGTGGACTGCGTCTTGATTTCGTATTCATTTAGTAATCAGCAATCAGTAGTGGCGCTGTGAACTGAATTCATGAGATCGCCGTTTTACTGTTCTGTAAGTACTTAAACGACTCAAAGAAAAGCAAACAGACTTTGGAAAACGGTTCTAATAGGCCAAAGTTAAACGAGCGTGTACCGAAATGTGGGCATATGAGACATGCAAAGAGCGGACAAATGATGTTCGTATCTTCGCAAATAAGTTAGAATACAAATAAATCGCATATACGACAACAAACTCTCCAATCGTTTTCCACCCTCCTCGAACTGCTTGCGTGTATTTTTTTGCCCGTGAGACGAAACACGATTCGTACTGTATTTTAATGATGGTGCTCTTTATTTTGAGTGCTCGCGAGAGCATATCAATCAGCGGAGTCTCGGTGTAGTGCGTAAAAGTCCAGGTGTGACATACAGTAAACATTTTCGAAAGAGAGAAATGGATTATTCGTTGTTAACACATTCAAATCACGGTCTTCAATAAATTTTTTGCTTTACCATTTTTATAGCATTGTTGTGATTTCATAACTACATATCCGAGAAATGCTGAGTGCTATGCAAAACTGGGGACCTCAAGCGAGAGTTAAATCGGCGTACACCCGTAACGTCAGAGGAGCGTGCTTATTACTACATTATCAAGATCATCACTCTGGTTACAGTCTAGATGTCATGTGAGTTGGAAGTGTAGTGGTTGGTGGACGCCCCAAGAAGTTTAAACAACAGGTGCGACTCCGCGTGAGATCGCGTTTTTTTCCGTATCACTTAGCATTCTTGAAAGGATTCTTTTATATAAAACAGAGATGCTTGACATCATTAGGATACTTTATTGAGAACGACAGCCGAGAAGTTTAGCAGACTAACTATTAAATTAGCGCTGTTCCAACAAACAGTCTATGATCTGTAATTATATTTCTTTTTACAACCACTGAATTTTTCTAGAGCTCTGACGTATACCTTAAAGTAATTGTTTAGTACGTAAAAAATCTGATACTTCTTCACAAGCCGGAAATTTTACCATCGAGGTTGTTGTGTTCTTTGTGACCAAACTATTGAGTGCTTATTGGTTACGCAGTAATAGTAAGTATTCTGATGTTATTGACTTCAAATTTACTCTTAGCTTGAACAATAAGCAAATTCTCGTTGAAATTTGACGATATTTTTTGCTGGAATAGGTTAATGCAATTGAATTATGGTTATCAACAATCATTCAAAACAACGTTTCGCTTTCAAAACTTTTCTAATGTTTTCGCTTTCAAAACTTTTCTAATGATTATCAATAATTTCCAATACTATTTATTATTAGTTTTATTGTTATTATCAGTGCCAATAGCTGATATTGACAAATTCATTTCCTAATTCTTCTCAAAGCGGAGTATTTAGAGGCTCTATAATTTGGAGCATCTCCATCAAAGTGAGAAATAAGGCTAGATTCCTGGACGAGCTAGATGAGTGATTACATGCTGCTGTAGTATAGGCTTTCGTTTCTAGACAATAACACGTTCTTACTGGTTTTTAGTATATTGGAAACCCTGCAATCTGTAGGAACGTGTTTAAAAGATGAGCGTGGAATTTGAGAACTGTCGAGAAATTCCTCACAGTTTCAGATCACATACTTTCTGAACTAGGTTTGTTCAACTCTTCACCGAGGAATCAATACGTCAAATCCCGCTAAAGAGGGTTAGTTGGACGACAAATCAGTTCTCCTTCAAACCATCGACTGCTTTTCAACCTCGTGATTAACATTCAATTTGATTCTTAAGAATGTTCTCCATTTGATGCAGAGATAAGAGAACGTAGCCAATGATCAGATCCGAATAATAGCTGTAAGTGATGTCCTTCACTGCCCTTTTTAAGAAGAAGCACAGTTTCAGTCGAAGCGTTCAAGTACAAACATCTTTATTTGTTGAACGGCGAAGTTTCGACGGCCCATGATAATACTCTTCTTGAAGTGCAACTTCGGCCGTAATTGCCATTACTCCTCTTGTAAGGTATTTCTCAACGGCTTCACGCAGTATTTTGTGAGTTTAGAAGTGAAGTGAGTTGGCGGCTACCTTAGGCTAGTGCGACTTCGCACTGTAGTCATCTCCAGTGTACTTTAAAGCGAACATTTTTTTGTAGTTTCTAAATTCCTGTTTCCTTTTCTGCAGCGCAGTGATGTCAACTAAGCTGGTCATATTCCTCGTCGATGTTCTTAGTAACGGCATATGCTCATGAACAGACTAACGATATACAAACATGTGAGCTTATTATAAACTCAGCGGTTCTCTCTCCTTTGCACAAAAAGTGGAATTTTTGCGCGAAGAGGCAATGATCCAATCGCGAACAGAATTTTTAACAGCAGAGGAATCTGTTAAGCGGAACCTTTAATTTACTAAAAGCTTCTCAACGTTCTTCTGTACCCAGTCTTTGCACTGAAATTTTAGATGATCATCGTGAAAGAAAATTTACGACGTCTTCTGTTAAATGCTTTATGCCACTTTGACTTCCTCTCCGCTAGATTGTGAGGTCGGTACACAAGCGGCGAGACTGTGGAGCCCGTATTTGATTCACATCTCTTCATCCAGAAGCGTTCAATTCTTAACGATGTTTATGAACAAATTCGTTTGGCGAGAGCAGCTGAGTTTCCTAGCATCGCAGATTCAAGCAACTGTTCTTCTTCGAAAAACAGACGACGTTAAATGAGCGATCTCTTCGTCTCAACTAGCCTGGTAGCTTTATCTTGTTCTTCTTACACGAACAACAGGGCTTCCATAGAGGTCTGGCATAAAGATAAATGTGTATCATTAGTAAAATTCGTCATCTTAATCCTTCGAAATATAGGGAGCCTACAATCCTGTCTTAAGATTTTTAGCAATCTTTCCGAGTTTGTCCTATCTCTCGCTTCCATATCACTGACGGGGTGGGGTCAGGATGTGCATGTATTTCTCTCTATAGCTATAGATGTCTGTGTAGAGCTTGTTGAGCTCCGAACGTTGGCGGATGCTGGATAATCGTAAGAAATTCATATTTTGGAAGATTAGTCCTGTCTTATCCCTTATATTAAATTGACCAGTGACAAAAATATCTTCATAAAATCGTTGCTTGAGCGAGGCAAACTTTTCCGACTTCCCAAAATCTCACCTTATATCAAGGATTGTTTACGTAATCCCCATTAAAAATTAGGAATACGTATATTTTCTTCCACAAGCGTTATGTGTACTTAAAAAACGCAATCAAGAGGCTTTTCGACAACTCCAGCTCTTATTTGATCCTGAGCTATTTGTGTACCTCACTTCTATACACATTTGGATAGAATTTTTTTAGTAATACTACCAACGAATAAACAGTTGATAGGCATACTAGCCTTATTGCATAATAAACGAAAAAATTTGTCGCACTGAGAAATTTACGAAGAGTCCAGCCACGAAAATGACGTTCATTCGTTCAATTTCATTGCCAAAGGGGTCTACGACAAACCCGATGGCTGTCGTGCTGAGCCAACCGAACACCGTTGTTAAACTGATAACAACCAACAAGAGACAAATCTGTGTCCTATTTTAACTGCCTGCAAGAGAGCCGATATAAGTGTTTGCGATGTCTGTCAAATGTTTTCACTTGTAATGAACATCACCAAAAAAGTCCAAAGCTATCCTGTAAACGCTCACTGATTCTAATTTTCTTTAGAAAAAAAAATAAAATATACCACGCGACAGTATGTTGCAGACTACAGTGAAATACATAGATACAATTAATACGAAGACGCTAATAATTGCGGTTATAATGCAGACAGCTATCTGGAACTCAAATTTTATTATCAAAGCAATATGGACTTGAAGAGAGCGAAAAATGCATAGTAAAACAAATATTTAATGAGCACAAGAGACGGTTTGTGCTCAAGTAGACTAACGGAATCTTTATTTTTTTTAGAGTTGAGAAAGTGGTACTGTATTTCAATGCGAAGAACTCCTGCCAGTATGTACAGGTCGACATATTTGGAATTGAGTCAAATGAAACAAGTGTGTTGTCATACAGTGAGCAGTTCTGCTTGCTAGTGTTCTTTTTGTCTAATGTCTAAATTTTCTCGCTCTACACGGTCACTAAGATATGGGTAGAACTTGGGACCTGAGATTGTGTCAAGTTCACGACAACCTTTATGGAGAAGTAGGTTCTAGTGTGGCTGAGAAAAAGGTAGGGCCAGAGCATCAAGGGCGCAGTGGATTATCTAATGAGCTTCCGAAAAAGGTAATCAAGGGTTCAGATCCATTTCAGGTTCCAAATTTTGTACTTGTCTCAGCATTCTGATTATTGTTCACATCATAACCAGCAGTTCAAAATGTGAAAATGCGAGGAAAACAGGGTTGAAAATTGCCATTCCAATCCTGTACTTTTTCATTCACTGGGTTGTCCAATGATTTCCCACGTATTTCGACACTTTCGCTAAATCATAGTTATTTTTTGAAAAAGAAACAATTATTCAACAATACAATCACCGTAATGATCAATGATCTGCAAATTTGCTGGGGAGAGATTGGTTGCGCTTCTCTTAGAGAAGGAATGAGGCTGCAGATCAAAAAATCGATGACATTATTTTTGGAGTGGTTATAACCACTGGATTTTTTCTCACGTAGATGCTGCCTCAAGGTGCGGAAGAGGTATTAATCCGATGGAGCAATATCAAGGCTTTACGTTAAACGTGGCACCTTGCGCAGCTTGGTTTCTCCAGAATGTTGTGGCGAGTCGACCTTACAATGTGAAGTCGAGCTTATCCTGGAAAAGGACGACGCTAGGTGGTTGTGGACACTCTTCTCGCGCTGATACGATTGAACTTCAGGGGTTGTTACTAGTAAACGTCAACATTGACTGTTTGTTTGTCGCCGAGCATTTTTCAAAATAACTTGTCTAAGCAATCTTAGGAAACTGAAAGCGTAGTGATCTAACATGTTTTGAGTCGTTAAGGTCTAAATGCTAAACAGGAGTTTGTTTTGTCCTAACTAGACTTCTCAGTAGCACAGTCTCTCTGAGGAGTCAAGTTAGGACAAGACAGGCGCCTATTTAGCTCTCAGACCTTAACGGCTCAAAACACGTATCATCATTAGAGTATTATCGTCCTGAGCAGGGTCTACAAGGCGATCGAATGGAAAGGTATGAAAGTGCAATTAATCAACGAGGAGCGCCTTTTGCAGTTCTTTTACAGTTCTTTCATAGCTCCTGGCTGAAGCTACTAGAACATTCTCCAATAAACCACAGCTTTTGGCAGGAACGTGATTTTTAAATAGAAAAAATCGTATAAACAATAGCGTTAAAGAAATTGTGGGAAACCCAGCAGTTGTCTGGTCAGTTAATTTTTAAATGTTTCTATCATTCTATATTGTCAGTTTTTTTATAAGTTTTGGTACCAAAGCAATGAACACCTAATTTATTAACACAGACAATTTTGATTGCTTGGCTTCACTTTTTAAAAGTACGCGCCATCAGCCTGAACAAATTTCTACCATCTCAGGTCACAAGTCAATACCGCTTTGTGCAGAAATTTCTGAGACAAAATCTGTCCATATTTGTCGCATCACGGCCGCTCAATGAAGCCTTCCTCGCAGTTCGCTGCTTTACGAGTAGGAATTGGAAAGCGATGCAGAAACCGCCTCCAGGATAATCAGCCGTGCAAAAGCTCAAGGAATTCTATTGAGGCGAAGAGCGTTACGCTCCTTTGTTGAGCTTCTCCCCGGCAACACCAACTTGAACGACCAAATGCGCTGCGGACGTCCACGTGTAAATCATTGAGAGACCGTCATCAAAGCAACTGAAAAAGATCCGACTTCGACTATAGAGGAGTTACACAGTACAGTCCTGACTAGTCGCCGTCTGCATATCACTCTTTCCGGTTGCTGGAGCATCTCCAGAGCAAGAAATTCCGAGATATCAATCATCTAAGTCGACTATTGGCAAACTCATTTGAATCCAAGAATGGGGAGTTTTAGGAGCGCGGTATTGAATTGTTACCTGCGATATGGCAGAAATGTGCTCAAGCTGACGACGCATATCTTAAATAGTGCTGAGCAATTTTAGTTACCTCTCGTTAATAGATTTGATGTTTATAACATGAACTGCAGTCGACTATTTTGCGATCTCGCCTAACAACACTACAATCTCACAATGTATATTGAGCCTTTCATGAAATTTGTTATGGCACTTATACAGTGCAAGACATATGTTTCGTCCTTCCAGCCTCGTCAGTTGCACACGGTGCTCTTTCGTTCAGTCAGTTTTTGGGATCTGCCTCTATAGAAAGAATTAGACGACAAACTTCTTACACTCGACGTATGGTGAAACATCTGCCCCGGCTTTCTCTTAAAGTGATTAATTGTCGATTACATGGCTTATGGTTATTACGTGTTAATAACCGCGCCTGTAATAAAATAAAATAATCAAAAAATAATTAAAATAATTGCGCCTGTTACATGTGTCCACATAATAGCCATACGCCATACAATCGACAATCAATCATGATGAAAGAAAGCCACGGTGATTATTTCATCCTACACTGATTATAAAAAGTTTGCTGTCGATTCCATCATTTAGGGGTAGCTTAATCGCCAAAAGCTCTTGACTGCTAGCCACTGCAATATCGGCTAAACTGATCACTCGACATGCGCTGATTTTGACAATTGGATGTCGATTATTTCAAAAGTAGGGGGGTATAACCTCTTGCATGGGATTGGCTTAGTCGAAAGGCACTGTGCAACCTGCGAGGCTGTAATACCGAAACACGTGTCATGCAATGCATAAGTGCTCATAACAGACGTCAAGAGAAGCTCAAGATGTACTGTTAGATTAATTTGGTTTTATTGCTTTTGTGCCAAAACTCATGGTAAGACCTAATAATAGCATCTTTATTGCCGTTAAACTACCATTGTTTTGTTACCTATTGTTGAAAAAAATGCTGTCCATATAAGTTCCCTGTCAATTCATAATCTATGAACGTAGAATATATATTTCCGCAACATCAGTAATCCCACTATACATTGTCCTATAAGAAACGGAGAGAGCATTTCTGCACTATTCAGCCTTCTTTTTCATGACTCCCTCAATAACCATAGTAACTAAGTCGACGAAAGTAAGGGTTTCAGTGAATGATCGATTGCACCAGAAAAATTCCTTTTATGAAAACGAGCAGCCAATGGGAAATGAGCGAGATGCCTCTAGAGATAACAAATGCCCACTGCGTCGATGTTCGGTTGGCAAAAATCCCGGTGACCATCATGAGAGCGTATAGTAACGCTGGTGAAAAATCTGTGCTATCATGTAGAATTTCTTATACACCTTGTCTATCGGGATGTTAAAATTATGCTTAATCAAGAATACATCGACGGACATTTAGCACTTCCATTTATTTTCCAAGCGATGCAATCAGATCAAAAGTACTAAATTCTTTGTGATGACAGCAATCGATCCAGTGCCAAATTGAGAAGCAATAGTGACGAAAAAAGTGCCGAATAGTGGAAGCAACTGCATGTAATCGCAAATATCCTGACGCGTTTGATGGTCTTCCATGTTAAATGTCAAGTCATTGATCCATTATTATTTATAAATGTCCTGATATTTTATTTACCAGAAGTTTTCTACTACATAGATGACAAAATCTGTTAAGTGTTGAAGTATTTGAAGTAAGTGATCGAGGGAAGAAGCTAATATCAAATTGGCAATGTTCTCACGTCTAACCTTTTCACGAGTGCTTCAGAATAACGTGACATTGTAGCGCGATATCTATGTGAACCGAAATCAGTTTATATTTGGCTCAGGACTCAAGAAAACTAGCACCCGACTATTCTACTGTTCAATTTTCAGGATGGAGACAGGAAAATCAAGAAATTAGGGATAGAAAAAAAGTAGCTTTTGAAAGGCGATTCATTCGTGTACAACGCAAAATCGGTACACACGGTTGAGAAAAGTTCAAGTTAGTTCAAATTATGATTTAACCTCTTATATCTATCTTCGATCTACTCAACACGATAAAATAGTTGGTAAATGAACTGCTGCAGTTCATACGTTCTTCTTCTACTAGTAAGAGACGCTGGACTTACATTTTATAAGAAATGACCATGATGTAATGAGAGAAAGTGTGTAGTACATCGCCAACCGAATTCAGTGCGATGAATATGTTGCAGTTGCTCCGGGAGGTCTTAATGTTTTCAAAAATGAGAAAAAAATGGGGCAGGTAAGTATAAAAATCTGTGACCAGGTGCAAAAATTGAAAATGAATTCAACTGGGTGCAAGTGAATGTAGGATGGTCTGAAAAAGTCTTTTCATTTCGAAACACTTACTTTGAGCGTATGATGACGTAGGCGATAGTCGTATTTCCTATAATGCTAATCGTTGTAACTACAATGTAGAATACTTGATATATAACAGGAATCTTATCATGGTTCACGGCAGTATAGGAAAAGGAATTGCTACCACGAATGGGCTGATTGCTGAATATGTTGATAACGTTTAGCACCAGCAGTTACTTGCGAAAATTGTCAACATCTGAAAGTGATATATTGATTAAACAAATATACGTATGGCTGGTGTAAAAATAATGACGGTCATAGGCCTCGCATTTCGAAATTATCATAGTCAAGTCAAACACTTCTTTTTTAATAAAATAGAAACCATGACAATCGACAGATATTTTCCAACAAGAAATGAGTTTGTTAAATTCCGCTGCATGGATATCGGTACTTCGGGATTCGATAAACTGTTGGAAATCGTGTTCTGCATTCTAGGTTGAAGAAGCATTTCCTGTAAGATGCTGTCGAGGTGCTTGCAGGCATCATAGTCGGTGAACGCGAGGTCCAACCAGTATTGATGATAAGGCACATTTTCGCATCCAAATTCGTTCAACTTTTGAAGCGCTCGCTCTACCATGTTTGGCTGTCGGCTTGCTATAAATAGACCGCTATTACTTTTGCACCAACCTAGCAAAGTTGAAACATAACACATTTTTGATTTGTAGCGAATCTAATAAAATGTCATCTGCATTGCATGGATAGCATAGTCTAAATTAACTACAATTAACAAGGAAAGATATGATGCTCTGTGAATCCCTAGAGCGAGGAGGACCCAATGGGATGCTTCTTGCTCGCGATAGCGAAAAATGAAAGTGTTGCTGGTACCGGCTTTAGTCACTCGACGATCAGCGGGACGACAGGTGATACAGGTGAACAAGAATTTTATCACTTTTCTTTCAATGTCATGATACTATAACTATATATCCAAGAATGTTGAATGAAGCAAAACAGGAGTCCCTGTAGTGCAGTGGTTATCATGCACCCCTGAGAAGGTGAGACTGGGTTCAGCTCCCAGTGGATATAATTTATTGCTTTCCGGAAGAGCAGACGCGGATTTGCTAACCGTAAGATGATTTTGCGCAGTACAAATTGGATGACGTTTTGACGGATTACGCCTTCTGCGGAGCATGCAGTTAAATGGATACGCAATCTTCTTAGTGAAACGTTTTGATAAAATTGTCATAAAAACTCTTAATCACCACTGATTTAGAGAATACTAGGCGGTAAATACTAAATATCCATGGTTAGGTGTCAATTTAATCCAACCAACCTGTGAAAAAATTGAAGTCGCTGAAACGTTAGAAAAGAGTTGTATACAATAAAAATTTTTTTTGACAAACTCGGATCTGTCAATCGAAAGACAAAATAGCGAATTTTTGTTGTCCAGTCTGCGCAAGTGTTGCTTCGATCTCTCTCTAAACTTATCGACAATCTCACCTCACCGCGTTCAGGTAATTGATAGCATTTGTACATAAGACAAGTTCATATACTCTCACTCACGTTGGAACCCTTTAGCATTGTATTTTAGATTCGTGGGAGAAAAGATTAACTAGATCAGAGTTTCACGGCATTCTTTAAAAATCCGAAAACTTTGTCGAAGTCTGGCAACCTTTCTGGACGAGGAAGAAACAAATTAAATGTGGAAAAATAATAATGCGGCTATATGTGGATTCCTTTTGTTGCCTGGAAATTGATTAAAACAGTTACGGTATTTATGCTAAAATGAATATTTTCTATACCACATCATTAAAACTAGACGAATTAATTCAAAACAAATTGAAAATTTGTTGGAATTTGAGCTTGACTACATTTACATCAAATTTTTTCTCAGACGAGGTTGAACTGCTGCTTCAACACATTGCTGATCCCATTATGGCAGAAGATTATTTCTAGACATGAAAAAGGTGACGGACTCAGCTTCAATGACCGTTTAATCATCTCGAACTAAACTAATGTCAAGCAATAATCTCTACTTTGACATTGACCTAATTAGAGGTGGAGCGACAAAAATCTTTTTCGATTAAAAATGTCTGATTATCATCCCTGAAAAGCCCTAAAACAGGTGGACTTGGAACTCCGATGAGGTACGGAAGAGTTGCAGAAATCTACATTGTTGCTTGAAGGGGAGATATTTCTTTTTGCAGAGTAACATATCGTAATTGTATTAGGTCGGTGATAAGATAATTGAGGCTTATGCACTGTTGAAATGCACCGTTGATACTGGATATTCTCAAATAAATAATAGTCTGGGGAAACGTTCTGAGGAAATGTTTGCAACTTTTTTTTGGGCGTCGGCCATTTTTATGTTTCTGGGCTCATTTGAAAGTTCGCCATCTGTCGTGTTGATTGGTATATAATTTATCTACTTATTTCAAGATAGAGTGAGCAACGGAGCAATAAGTTTTTGATGATGCACGATTGGCTGTCGGGTTCAAGTGCAACGATGGCAAGTGAACGCATCAATCTGGCTTGGGGCCAAGACGCTGAACGACCTGAACGCGGCTGATCTTCCAAACCCTCTTCACCTTCGTCAAACTTTTTTGAACCACCTGTATACCGTGCTTTTGCCAACTGTGCCTTCGCCGCAAGCCTATTGATGAGTTCACTCTCCACCGTTGCATTTAAACCCAACAGCCGTTCGTGCGTCATCAGCAACCTAATTTGCTCGCTTGTTAACTCCATCTTGAAATAAGTAGATAAATTGGGTACCAACGCGGGAGAAGACTGTTTTTAAATGAGCCCCAAAAACACAAAAATTGGCCGACACTCAAAAAAGCTAAAAGCATTTTCTCAGAACTTTTTCCCAAACCTGCTAGAATATTAATATATGCTAGAATATAAATGCTATATGCTAGAACAAAATGCTAGAATAGAATAAGTATTTTCCAACTGCCCATTTTTGCAAGCAATTTAGTATACAGCTTAACCATAAATGCCTTTAGATAGAGGTGTTTCGGGAACAAATTTACTTGCTACTCATGCATGGCGCGTAGGGGAAAATGTTAATGAAGCGGCGCACAAATCTAGTGGAGCTTCCTGTGGACGGCCCGAGCGCGACAGGTGCCCCAGATTGTTCTCTTCAGCTTTCAACTTCGCGAACCACTTCCTAACCGTCCTTTACTGTAACCGTATCATCGCTCAATGCTTCATAATCTTGCACGCCGCTTCACCAGCCTTTTCCCTACATTACATTCGTGCATTTTTGGTAAACGATTTTATTGATAAAACAACTCTATCTTAGAAAAAGTATAGATAATATATATACCAAAGTGTTTACAAAAGATGTGTAATTGAACCATGCTAAAATTATGCAATTTCATTTACATCTGGTTATAAAGTTGGTGTTTATTGCTTTAATGCCAACACTCATAGAACAACCTAGTATAATATTGCGTGATTTGGCTTATGTTGAAAACATTTATGAAAATTTGAATGTCGAGACTAGTATATAGTTACATACAATGTTAACTTGGGCACATTACACGAGAATCCAGAAATTGTCCGCGATTGCCAATGTGTATTTCCTAAATGATGCAACTGCCATTGTTTCTTAGGTACCATCTACTGCGACGGTTCTGAACATTAGGTTGAAAAAAAGTTCTTTAACGTCAGTTGAAAATTGAAAGATTATGCGTTAATTTATTAAGACAAACAAAAAAATCTAATCCTCAAAATAAAAGCCATTAATATCCACTACTTCTGCCAACGATCTGCAAGCTTTCAGATCTGCTATAAATACCATTTGCTGGATTTTGAAGCATAAAACAACTGGCATGCCCTTTTTACTAGATCAGATGCCCCGAATCGTCGACCAAACAGGAAATGATGTCCCACTGAGCGGACAAAGCCTTAATCGGACGGCGTAGCATCTGGGCTGTAGGCTGGCAGCGGCAACCTCGACTTCCTCCAATTCATCAAACGATTCCTTAATCTCTTTCGCGGTGTGAGGTTAGCTTTGTCTTGCTTAAACAGCTCTTTTTTCAACAGATCAGCGTCGGGTACTTTTTATACAAAGCATCGTAGACTCGATCCAGTTGCTCGCAGTAGAGCCCTGCACTGATAGCACCACAAATCTTCTTCGCAGCCTTTCCTGACGAAAGCTGTCGCTTCCAGCAATAGCGTATCAAAACTGGATGCTCAATTTTGTAAATCGTCATGATCTGGTATGCGAAGACTAAATCAAAATTTGATGCACTATAGCTAGCGGCACCGTAGGAGTTTCTTACGAAAATATTTCTGAGATATTTCCATGAATTTACAATAACCGATAGCGTGTCAAACAAGACTGAAATTTGAATTTTTAGCGAGTCCTAGAAAGGTTTTTCCATAGCTTAGTAATACTTTGTGCCAGTCAACCTTTTTGCACAATTATTAGACGCTCATTGAACCTATGTGAAGTTCGGTACATCTTGATCAAGTGACTATAATGTGTTAGTGTCGAGGGGTGAAATAATCTGTGAGAATGTTTAATGCCTTACCCAGGTTATTACGTCGGAGCCATACACGTCTTCGAAAGTATCGTCCTCTTCATCAAATCCATCGTCTGAAAATGGTGATATCACAATGTCATTGTTCGTTGTGCCACCACCACACACGTCAACCCTCTCCGCTGCAGAGAAAAGCTCATTCTGGAGCCCAGGCCACTGATGGAGAGAGCTATAACTCCGAAACACGTGTATGGCTCAGACGTAACAACCTCGGTAATGATTTGAACATTCTTACAGACTTATAGAGCGTGATACACGTGTTTCGACCTTGACAGTCTCATCAGTCGGACGGTACTCTTCGTCGGGATGCTCAGTCCCCTATATTAAAACTAGACGACGACTAATGAAACTGATGACACTGTCAAGTAAGAAACACGTGTATCGGGCTCTATAAGTTGTCCTATAACAGACCACATGCGTTGCTCAAAAAGTGATTACCGAAGAAATTGAAATTTGAACGTGATCCCAAGAAAACACTTAAAACAAAAAGTATGATATTCTCAGAGACTGCATTGAATGTTTATAGCGAGGTTAAAAAACAGTGGATGAGGTGGATCATTAATGTATCAATCTACTCACTGTGAATGCTATGGGAAGTTAAGTGAATTGACTGATAACAACACTACTTCAAAGGACGGCATATGGTTCGTAATTGCTACGTAATTTACAATAGTTGAAATCTCAAGATCAAAACATATACGCGACACAACTGTTCACATGTGAAAAATCTTGGATTTTTTTTTTGTAAATAAGTCATTTCATTGCTAAGATTGTTGCATTTCTTGTGACGGCACTGCTCGATGTTGATTTTTTAGCGAATTCACAACAATTGCTCTGGTGTTGCGAACTCCATATAAGTTCTTAGTATGAATAATAAGCAGTTTCTGGTCGATAACTTGACGGTATTATTTGCTTAAGTGGTTGACTCAAACGAATTGAAGAGACTCAGAATCATTTTGAATAATATCCTCACTTCAAGACATTTGTTACTATTGTCAGTAGTCATATCATTTAATATTCTTAATCGTCATTTCCAGTTGTTGATAATGATAATTTCGTCCTCTTATTCTTCACAAAATGTTACTTTCAGAGGCACTATGGTTGAGAGTACCTTTATCAAAAAGAGAAATAAGGGAGCATTTCGCATTTTTTTCCAAGACTGTTGATTTGAGAATTAATGAAGAAGCACGAAAATTACACATGACTGGTTTGAAGTCGTCCACGACGGCAGTGAGTACATAATCAACGTTTATCTCTGAGAAAAATTAGCGAGCACTCACTTATATTGCTTAGCTACAGAAAAAAAAGTCAAAAGATTGACTGTTTTCGAAACCCCCAAAAAACATTCAATATAATTCCAAAAAAAGAATGATTTAAGCTCAAAAAGGGGGTTGGTACGCCAGGGACCCCCGCCCCACATTCAGCCCTGCATTGAAGCAAGGAGGGAGGCGTATGTGGTGATGGCACAGTGTACTATGACACTGTACCATCACCACCTCTCAGTCGATAGATTTTTGCGGTTAGATCTAAGCCCATCTCTACTACTAATAGTGTGAACCCCAGCATAGTTTCCATTCGTCTCTCTTTCACGTAAGTGCCATCCATGGTGATGGGTTGTTTCGAGCATGGTGAAGCCCGTGAGATCCATTCCATGATTCTAAGCTTACAGGAATCTGCCAATGCAAATAGTTAACGTTGCTCACAAACACGTCCGCCTATCGCTGAGGTGGTCTTTCGGAAGGATGCTTGCATTCTTGAAGTTCACTCCACTGTTTTTTTTTCGTTCATCTGTCATATGATCTTCCTATTGTGAGACCGGCCCATTTGCTTCTCTAAACATTATATATATATATATATATATATATATGTGTATCTGGATATTGAAGATCAGTAACTTTCGAAAACCTGAGGTACGCAAGACGTTTAGATTTTGTGAGTGTCGACTGAATTCAGAAGACATCGCTTCAGCGCCCTGTGAGTGATGTACAGATTTGACGTAGTTATAGCATTAGCTCATGTCTCTGCTGCATAACACTGTCCAGAAGCTTTTTGGATCAAAAAGGTGAGCACATAATTTGGAGTCCGCTCTCAGGTCAGTGGCATCTTTGAGAGGCCCGCATGAGGCTCAGACTTTGCTCATTCTTCTGTCTGATTCCTCCATCATATTGTTTTCCATGTTTATTAAACGTTCAAGGTGCAAGTAAAAGGTGGCCCTTCTAACCAGAAAACCATTCAGATCAATTTGTTGACCCTCGTCCTTGGTGCAAGTTTTGACTGGTTTTCATCAATGCCTTTCCAGAGAAAATAGTTATTCTTTCTGAGCGGCGGAGTATAATCACTCTGTTTTGTCGAATGGCAAAGCTTTGACGGCCTTTTTGAAGCTTTTCTCAGCTCTGCGACTCAGGATTTATAAGCTGATCCACTGTTTGTGACACCTTTTACGACTTTCTGCACTGCAGTGTTCTGCGACACTGATTAAGGCGTAAGTTGACGGTTACCTTAGCTTCTCGCGATTCAGACTACCATCAGATTGTGTGTTTACTGAAACAGACGTATCATAGTGATTTTCGCAGTGTCAGCTTTCCTGGATATAACGTGGTGACGTTGATTAAGGTGGTCGAATTCTCGTCGATGCTATTGAAAATGGCATCTTTCCATAAGCCGAAGAAATCATACAGAAATGACTCCAGCTCATTATCGCTTTGCGATTTCAATTCAGAGCTTTCCCTCCTCTTTTAGAAGGGTGGGATTTTGCGAAAGGAGGCGATGGTCTCATCATGCGCAACATTGAGGCAACAGCGACATCGGTTACGGATCTCTTCGACAGTTTTGGTGCGTTCACGCAACTCCAACCAAGACTGGAATCACAGAAATCCTCTTTCAAAAGCGTGATAATCCCTAGAAGAATTACAACTGAAGACAATATTTTGCAATAGTAACCAATGCATACGCGAGCGCATCGACAAATCTTTCAACTTTTGAATATACTGGGTTATTTGTGCTCCGAAGCGCTGTGAACACTCGGATATTAAATCTGAATAACTTTAGGATGCGATTTCAGCCTAACTAGATTGATTTCTTGCTATCTCACAATCGAGCAGCTACACTATCCTCATAGCATGATATACGAAAAAAGATGTTGCGCATAAGAAATCACGAAAAGTCCAGCCAGTAATTAACGTGTAATCGAATCAATTTCTATAGCGAGTAAGTCGGCTATAAGCGCAATGAGCATCGCGCTGATCCAGATCCAACCAACCACGGTTGTTAAACTGATGACAATCAGCAGCGATAGATCTGTTTTATATTTGTGCTGCCTGAACTGATGTCTCCCCAAATTTTGTAATCTCTGTGAAGTTCTTTTATCTCAGATGAACAGCCTAAAATATCCAAAAATATTCTGTGAGAGCTCACTCTCCTGATTTCCTTTAGGAAAAACCAAATAAAATGTAGCACGTGATCGCCGATATGTCGCAGAACGATGAGAAATTCGCGAACACAACGTATAGTAGGCCAGTCATTGGTACGGTGATAAAGCAGACAATCATCTGACAATATGCACTTTAAAGGAACACGGAATGCACAGTGAAACAGAAACTTATTAATCGCAAGGCGTTGTTAAAACACGTAACGTGCCAACAATACCGCAATACCGTTTATATCTGTAGAGTGGGAAAATTGATGTTATACTGGATGTTAGTAATCGATGTCAGTAAATTGATGTTGGTAATCATTCGATAGCCTAAATCTCGTGGAATCCGATAATATATGCTTTTTAAAGAAATTTTATAATGCGCTGTAACAATCAAAATCTAATTGGGTTCCGCAAATTGGAACCAGCGAAGCGCGGTGGTTTAGCGCCACTGCCGCACTGTCGAAAATGACGATATCCATCTTATCAAATGGTTGCATAAATTTCAAAGAAAATTTAAACCTTTATTTCAAGTGTTTTGTTAAGACCACGCTGAAATTTCAGTAGATCCTTTCATTATAATTGGAGTCAACTTGTCATGTGCTCTGGTAAGGGCTCCTGTACAGCCCGATGCACGTGTTTCGTCCTTACAGACACGTCAGTTGGGCAGAACCCATCGTCTTTCGATTTTTTTATAGTCAGTTCTCTCGGGAGCCCTACTTTCCCCAGAGAGAGTTATTGAAGACGAACGTTTTACGCTCTATGCTGAGTGAAATTTTCACCTAACACAAAGTGTTTGTGTACTCGATTGCTCCTTGGCTGGTATTTTTTTATCACATTATACTTTTATTTCGAGTGTTTTGTTGAGACCGTTTGTGCAACACTCTGTGCTAGGTGAAAATTACTTTTGACATAAAGTGTAAAACGTTCCTCTTGATAACTCTCTAGGGAGAGTAGGGCTCCCGAGAGAACTGGCTATGAAAAGATCGACAGACGACGGGTTCTGCCCGACTGACGAGTCTGTAAGGTCGAAACACGTATATCGGGCTGTATAAGAGCCCTTACCAGACCACATGACAAGTTGGCTCAAATAATAATGAAAGGACCTAAGGAAATAGTTTGTTTAGAGAGAAATGCCTCAATAAGAAGCATAATTTCGTTTCTGCTGTTAGAGCTCAATAAGAAAGTCATTTCAAGAATAAGTTGCACCATTAGAATCTTTAATATTTGAATAACTGCTGTGTTCAATAAAAAAATCGGAAGACGCGCTATTCTCAATAATCGAATGAGGGTGCGGATTACAAATATGATCTGAAGTTGCGAAGAGCATTCTTTCTTTGACTGATACAGCGCAATAAAATGTCTTTCATAAAAACCAAGTGCATCATTTGAATTCAGAAAATTTAAGATTACGAATGACTACTGGAAGTTTATGGAAAATCTTTGTGGAGCGAAAAATGTTTTGAATGAGGAACAGAATTTTTTCTGTTACAGCTCAATGAAAAGCCGTTTCGAAGTAAAAAACATTTCAAAATAGTCTAATCCTTAAGCTATCGAATGACTATTCAAATCTCAAAACCATCAAAACATACCTTTTTCACGAGCTTTGGAACTGTAACCGGATAACGGCGGTGATCTGACAAAACTCATAAAACAATGGCGGGGAAGAAAATATGGCAACACCATGTTATACCGTGCCGCTTATGTGAGAAAGAGTGTGTTCGAACGTGAAATATCTGTACCGTAAGTAAGCCCATCGCGCATGGATGTATAAGCAGCTGAACGAGCGTTTGCAAAGCATTTGGCTTTTTTTCTTGTTTTTCAGGCTTACGGGCCAGTATTGCTATGTTCGTGGAGCTTGGGCAGTACATGGAAACATTGGCCGTATCAGAGGAATTCCTATTCCCCAAGGGGAACGAATGAACAAAGACAGTGAATGGAGGCCTTTCTAAAAAAAAAAAAGAAACACGCTTTGAAGATTTTTGATTGGCGAAAATCCAGCTGACCATTTTTATTGCGTATAGGAAAGCTGACAAAATTTGTACTGTCAGGTAGAGCTTTTTGTATAATTTGTCCATGGTCAAACTGAAACTATGTTTAATTAGCTCTCATCGACAGGCGCTCAGCATGATCCCCCATCTCTTAAAAGAAACAATCAAATGAAAACTTGGTAGAATTTTTGCAATGATATCAGTCAATCAAATGCCAAGTTGAAAGGCATTAGTGACGAAAGAAAGTGCCGAACACTGGTAATAATTTCATATATGTGCACACATCCTGACGTATTTGATGGTCTTCCACGCTGAACATCAATTAATAATTCTTGACATTTATTCTACAAATTCCTGACATTTAATCTACAAAGAAAACCTTGATCACGTTAATAATAAGGAGCACTAAGCTATGAGATATTTGATGCATATCTTCGAGCAAAACAGGCGACTTTGAATGACTTTAAATTTGCTTTGGTAACAGTTCTATGCTTTACCCTTTCATAACCGTCTTATGAAAAACTGTAACTAGAGTGTGATATCTGCGCTCATTAAACCCAGTCTAAATCTCCCGTGGGACCTGGAAAAAGTGGGCCCAGTGTTGTTTTCTAAGTCAGCTATTCTATTCTTCAGTTTCCAGAAGAGAAGCTACAAAAAAGCAAATTATAAACCAACGAAGTGCACCTTTCAAAGTACAGTGGAATCGTTCGGAATCCAAAATCACTACACAAGTTCAAGGTTAATGTTGCTTCATATTAGGATTTGGCCTCTAGGAGACGTCTTCATACTGTTCTAAAAAGGGAGCAATTGAAATTTGAATCCATGAATTAAATAGATTTTGGACTTACATTTCAAATGAAATTCTCATGATGTAATGGGAACAATTATGTAATGCGTCGCTTGCCGAATGCAATGCGATAGATATGTTGCAATTGCTCCGAAGAGATTTTAAATGCTTCCAAAAATGTAGAAAAATGGACAGTAGTGAACGGAGTTTTGGAAGATACAAAAAGCCAAATGACTTTGATAGAGTAACAATGAGTGGAAGACATCTCAAACAAGTCTTACTACTCAAGAGAACTACTTAGGGGGCATGGTGACATAGACAATAATCGACTTTTCAATAATGCCGATCGCTGGAATTACTTTGTAGAATGTTTGATATACATATGAAATATTATCAAGGCTCACAGCAGTATCTGAAAGAATGGCTCTCACGAATTGAACAGAAATGCGTTGCACAATTAGCACATCTTAAGTTTGTTTTCTAGCATGATTTCAAACATGAAAGGAGCCTTTTTGAGCCAACAACTCTTTATAACACTCACATCGGCGGCGGTTTCCGCGTGAAACCCTTTTGAGAACGCCGCTAGTAGTCGTTGAACGAGAATCGTTTCCTAGATAACTGACATAAACCATCTCCTTAAACTCATTGGAAGTGATTCGTTCTTTGTTGCGGCAGTACGTTCTATGAGCGTTTAGCAGCAGTATGTTATAGACGACATGTAAGAGGATACGCCAGTATCTGAAAAAAGGAATTGCAGATTATGAAGCTAAGAAGTAGCAAAGTGCGCGTATCATTTCTCAGTTTTCATAAAAAAATGAAGAGCAGGCAGACATCTAGTCCGTAGTTTTCATCAATTCTGAACTTCTTCGTGTCCAAATTGTTCTCTCTTGTCAAATCATCTGAGTACCATCACGTCATTCCAATTTTGCACGGCTCTTCACTTGTCCTTGCGCAGTTTCATCTGCATGAAATCCATTGGCATCCCTTCCCGCCTCTTCTTGCAGGTTGCAGCAAATATGTAATCTTCTGCAACAGTTTTTCCACTGGAACACTGGTACACCAGTAGTCGGAATAGAGGTGAGTTCCATGATCTAGCAGGCCCTCCATCGAATTCAGCACCACACGTTTCGATAAAGGCTCGCAGGATTTGGAAGTTGTAGCCGCACCTGTATAGATCGTTGTCTCATGCGTGCACCCTCTTTCACCACCACAAACACCCAAACTAGGATTAACCTTATGGACATTTAGCGACAAAGAAAATAGACCTTTGCCTATTCAAGACGATATTTTTTTGAGGATAAACACATCCCTGACGGAAATATCTAGCTAATATACTTCGTACTAATTCGAAGGTCCGACTTTTCTAAGCTTCGTCATGTTAGATGAAAGTGAGAATGAATTGCAAATAATATCTCAGGAAGTAATCTTCATCAAAAGCCTAAGAGAACTGCGTGTTGAACAAAGAAAAAGCCTTAGTCCGGAATCGAACCCGCGTTTCATCCTATCCGAGAACGCGTGCTCTAGCACTACACCATCAAGGCACATTTGCCCGAACACTCATTCTTTAACATCTCTGTGTTAGCTATCAGCCACCAACCTTGAACAGGCTTGGTCAGGTATGCGATTTTGCTTTATAAACCCAGTTGAGCTGAAAGCCACTGCTAGATATAATACTCAAGAATTCTAGTATTTTTACTGCTTTACTGTATTTATGAAGCATCATAACACTGCGAAAAAGCAGTAAAACTACTAGAATTCATGAATATTACATCTAACAATGGCTATCAGTCAACTGGGTTTATGAAGCGAAATCGCATACCCGACCAGACCTGTTAAAAGTTGGTGGCTGATGACTGACATAGAGATGTCGAAGAATGAGTAGCCAGGCAAAAGTGCCTCGGTGGTGTCGTGGTAAAGCAGGTGTCACTGGATAGTATGAAAAGGAAGTTCGATTCCCAGCTGAGGCCATCTTTTTGCTCAACACTTGATTCTCTTAGGTGTTTATGAAACATTATAACACTGCGAAAATGCAGTGAAAACTCTAGAATTTTATCAGAAGCTTCACGAGATTGGTATGTCCGCCTTCAAATCGGTAACTAATGTTTAAGCGTCTCCGCCTTTCTCTGAGATTGAATGTGTTTTTTGCAAAGTGATTGTATCACTTTAAGAACTGCTTATAGTACAAATGAAGAACTTATAACTATGTGGACTGTTTATAGTACAGATAAAAAGGCTCTTTGTCTACTTATATCGCGTATGAAAAACACACCGTATGCACCGAGTAATCAACCCATTTAGTATCAGTCAAAGTGAAGGGGCGCGAATGGGAAGCTTTGAAAGTGTAATGCCTAATACGTGATGCTCTGGAAAGGTTATTCGACAGTCAAAAGACACATCGTGCTGTGAATTTACTCGTATCTCGAGTTTCTATGGTTATCTCTGCGAGCAATCATCACGAATGCTTTAACAAATGATGATGAGCGCTTCTTGATAAGTGTTCTCCGTGGGATAAAATATCGAGAACATGGGTGAAAGAACGAACCAACTCCCACAATCCCATGTTCGCTTCAAGTTTGCAGAGGTCATAACATTGACTATATAGATCGGAATGCTCCCTAAGAGCATTATATAGACAGATGATGTTCAATTCTCTATAATGTTGCGAACAGATTCAAAACGCTCTTATTCAGCAAGTCAAAATCACTTATTCAACAAGTCAGCACCGTGAGCTTAATGCTTTTTCCACCTTAGATTCATGAATTTGTTCTCCGCCTAATTTTCTTCCTTTATGTATTGGCTCACATAACGGCTCAACAGACAGCTATTATATGACTTCTCATGTACTTTTTATTTTATTTCGAAAAAAGGTGGTGGTCAGAGTTGCTCGCAGTGGTTAAAGGTGCTCTGCGTCGCACACGAGGTCAATGGTTCGATCTCGCGTTCATTGCTCACTAAGCCGTCCATCCCTCCGGCGCCGGTAAACTGGTTCAAGACTGGTCTTAGACTTGTCTGGGGCGATAAACAGCACTGACTCGGTTCAGCGGGAGGCCGCTGCAAGTCATTTTAATAGCCAGATATGCATTTAATCACCTCAAACGAAGTCAAAAATTGCAGGCGAATGCATAGCGCATCCCTCAGGGATTCATCAACGCCGAGAGTTTTTCTAGCTTTTACTCTTTTATTTCACATCTATCCATCTCAAGAACATCTTGTATAAAGTTGTAAAAACTGTATAATTGGTATCTACATCAGCATAAGTATCACGCAACTCTTCGATACGTTCATGGTGTAGCAGTCACTAGCGCAATAATCATTGTTTTTCATAAAATTAATCACTCTATATCTACAATAATAACGTTTATGACACTTTTTTTCACTTTTACGTGATTCGTTTCAAAGTGCTTTTTCACTTTGCGGATCCTCGCGCTTCTAGCATTCATTTCGTTCATTTGTCCTCTTCTTGAGCGCCGTATAAGTTTTAGTGTGGGGCGTGTGGCTGTGATGTGGCAGACGATACCGCTGAAACGTACGCAAGCCGCCGGACTTTGTTAACCTCGTAAGGCTTCAAACATTCTCACAGACTAAGTTGAATGTTCATAGTGATGCTATGAGTTGCCGATTGTTCAGTAGACGGTGTTAAATAAATTAGTACCAGAATTGCATGAGAGCTGAAAAGCAGTACTTTGATAAATCATTAGAACACCATAAATCATTATAGAGACAAAATATGCTTTCCAGCATCGACTATTTATATAGTTATTGATAAAAGTATGGCATATCAGGAAGGCAAGCAGACGTGTAAAAGATTTGAATCACAACCAGGCCGACGATTCATTTTGAAACATCAGCTGAAAAATGATCTGTTTGAGAACAGCTAGCAACTTATTCCAGAACAAAAATAATGAATTTTTATTACATTCTGTTCCACAGCGATCCTTTCTTGTGAAACTCCAATGTATCGATGGTAGCGGGACAGTAGTGATGGTGTTCATAACGGGCGTTCTGCTAGTTCTACCTTGTAGAAAAGTCGGTATCCCTTCTTCAAAAGCAGTCGTTATTTAAAGGTCATTTGGAAACTTTGTAGGCTGCTTATGCCAGGACTCCTCAAGAAAGACCTCATTAGCATTCAACGGCAATCAGCGTAAGAAATCCTCACGCAGCATTCAATCCACACGTAACAAACATTGACGATATGTCTCGGTGCCGGAATCAAGGAAATAAATCGAATGCAGGTGCTGTGATTGGTATAGTAGAAGTGATTAGAGGTCGCATGAAAATAACACGATGTACTTTTGAAAATGCTTCGGGAAATTCGTTCTAGAAGTTAGACAGGTGTGATACTTGGAGATGTTCTTGATTGAGTTCTCGCTGTTTCCATTGGGTCATAATTTGACGTGGTTTATAGTGAAGGTGCCAAACTCGCGGAGTTTTCCCATTTATCATATACATGAGAATTAAGAAACCACTTAAAGAATGAACTAAGAATTCTGGTCATCATGAATTTTTTGGCATTAATCTGTTATTGCCGTGCATTTTGAGCCCATCAAGAACAAGATTTTCCTGCTTTTTTCTTGGACTTTGCGTAATCATTTGTTAACTCAAATTGCACCAGGCAATACTGAGCGTCTTTTTTTGTTAAAAACTCCTTCCTTGTGTTGTGACAGCAAATATAAATGAAATTGAGTTTCATTCGGCTCTTTCTCTCTGCGTGTTTTCAATAACTATTTGATAGATCCTTTCATTATCATTTGAGCCAACTTGTCATGTGGTGTGGTAAGGGCTCTTGTACAGCCCGATACACGTGTTTGGTCCTTACACACTCGTCAGTCGGGCAGAACCCGTCGTCTTTTCTGCCTTATTGACGAGTCTGTAAAGACGAAGCACGTGTACAGGGCTGTACGAGAGCCTTTGCCAGACCACATGACAAGTTGACTCACCTATTAATGAAAGGATCTATTGAAGTTTGAGCGTGGTCTTAACATAACATTCGAAATAATTAACTATTTGATAGTTTTCCGTATAAAAAATTTGAAAAAACTTTTACTATTGTTTTATTGAGCAATACTTTATCATAATATATTGCCAACTCTTGACAAAAATCTAATCCTCAACAGCTTAAGTCTAGGGATAGAAAACGTTACCTCTTTTCGCCCTCTAGCGCTACGTAGACCTTTTCAAAACCAACGTAGCTTCCAATTAAATTTATGTTATTGACAGACTACTAAAAGTCTGTCGATCGACCATCCACAAACTCTAATCGTTTCAGTTCTGTTCGTGGCCAATGTCGTGAAATCCTATCCACTTAGCGATGCACTCACTTCAATCCAGTTAATGCTGGCGCCGAATGTAACTCAATCTTATTTTCGTTATTGAAGTGGACTAAAAGGGCTCTCTCAAAAGGAACACCCAGTACCAAATTGCTGAGATCTGAGCTAACGGCTAATTACTCGATGTCTAGGGGAGGAGTTTGTTTAGTGAGATACGTGTAGAAACGCGGCGATTGTAAAACATATCTTATTGCTGATTTTCTTCTTTAAGCCAAACACAAGGTGTTACCAAACTTTATTTGACAGCTGACGTTTCGGCAGTTCGCGTTCTTCACAGCCGCTTTTTATAAGTGTTCCCTTGAATGATTCAATGGGGATCACCAGAAGGACATCACATAGGCTCGTAATACTACAGGCGTATTAAGGAGACGTTTTAGTAAAACGCATTACTAAATCAATGACTTCCGAGCTAATAAATGATATGTCGAAGTATAGGAGAAAATCTTTGTTCAGTGAGATGAGTTCTGAAGTACGCCGAGTATGAAACTCAAAGCGGAGAATATGGCCATTTCGAAGCTGGTGTGTTAGTAGTTCACGTACGTTCCGGTGATCTCGTCCGCTCATATTCATACTCCACGCAGGCTTCCTTTCTGGTAATATTGATGGGAAAGGCTGTCACGGTGGAACAACGTGAAACTGTGGTTACCCTGTTTTCACCATTTCTATTTCAGTCGTTAGGACTTGAAACGTGTGGCTCTGATGAGGAGGGCGAAACAGCCAAAACGTATTTGAGCCTTTATCGTACCACCCTTATAATGGTTTATATTATTCTCTGTGCGGTATCATATGCTTACAACGATTTTTATATGTGAGGTAAGGTGCATCAATGCTATAACTGCGATCGTAACGCTCAAAAAAGTGTTGTTAGTAAGCAAATATAGTATTGAAATCGCTAAAGTCTGAGATAACAAAATGATTATCAAATATCTAGGGAAAAAATAAAAAACGCGGTCTTTAGAGGGTTTTAAAATGCCTGCCTATAACACTAGTACATCTTATGAATTTATAAAGGAAGTGACGGGACAACTATTTGAGGCCTGGGGCGTAATCGTTTTTTTTTTTTGGCTCTTACAAACGCTGCATGGTGATCTTTTGAAGGCATAATTTTAGCTTCAAATTGGCAACTTGAGCTATCAAATCACTGCGGAAGTCTAACGAAAAGTTATCCATATGGTGCATCCGAATGAGCAAAGCTGAATAAGCGAGAGCATATTTTAATTTTGCTTTTGGCGACACACTAGAGAGACCTTTATAGAAAACAAGCATAGCATTAAATAAACGAAATGTTAGCTTTCGAACGACTATGAAACTGTCTAGGAGAAACCTGTATTCAGTAAAAATCTGAAAATATTCGCATCTCTGGACAAGGTGCCACACCATCCCTAGAGGGTTAAGAATCTATATACATCAATTACACATAACTTGAAGATGAATTATGTCCAAGCTTAGGAATTCTTGATATAACAACTGCCGCATATTGTTTCATTTAAACGCTAGGGATACATCTCATGTTCGCTTCACATCAGTATAAAAATTAGCAGAATGTGTTACTATATGAAAAAGCGCCATTAAAGGATACATGTAGGTGCGATTGTACTTCCTGGTTCAGACCATCTACGCATCTTTTGATAAAGTCATGTCAAGTAGGAATGCCTTGACGATGGTCAGTCACACAGTGCTCTCAGTGTAAGCGGCACGATGAGGGCATCACCAAGGAAAGACTATTCTATCGCTGAAGAGAGACTATTCTCCTAACTTTTACAAGCAGAGAAGAAGGGCCTACAATAAACGCCGAATAAATCATTATATAGAGCTTCAAACCACAGAAAGTTGCTGCTTAGCTGCACATCTAACCTTCAATAATTTTTTCAGATATTCGTCAGTGTGTCAGGATATTTCAGGAATATCAAAGGAAGAAGCGGAGTAGTCGAAGAATATAACAAAAATTCATACTGACGGAGATGTTAAACACTTCACACCACAATACAACAGCTCATCATCATTGAGGAAGCGTTGCCTTTGAGAAGAAAAGACTCCATGATTGCACACTTGATAATCATGTTTAATCAGTTCAATACATAAGAACATAGAAATTCAATGTCAGAACAAATGCTTCAATTCTTTTTCGTGCTTAGGGATTGTATCTGTACAGAATACCATAGATTATAACTAACAATTAGGATAGAGTTTACCAACTGCAGTAATGAATTTTAATGTCGCCCTGAATAGGCCAAATTAACATAATCTCAAAATACTGTAGTTTTTCGAAAGTCCCGATGAGGTAGCCTTCGGTGCCATCGCTGTGCCAACTCGTGTCGTACGGCTTTGCTCAACAACACAATACTGTACGCATTTATCGTCATGAACAGCAAGAAATATATGTCATACTAAAATTGCAGTGATTTACCATAGTCTGTGGGAATGCTCAAAACCCTACCGAGGACGAAACGTCAGCCATTTGTAAATTTTGGCGGTGTCACCCGCCTCATCATTGGCTCACGCCTCGCAATGAATTTTACTTCATAGTACAGACGAGAAAACGTTATTTATTGTGATGACTTGTAGTGTTGGCAATGATTTGCTGTAAAATTCTGGTTGAACTATGCTGGTTCACTGCTAGACTCATATGCTATCAATTGATCTATCTAACTCCAGTGACGATTTCTGATTCGTCTCTTCTTGGAACACTTGAATCACTTCAGGGACTAACGGTAGGCTCAAAGAATGCCATTAATACCACTTTTTTCTTCCATTTCAACGCATGTTATGGTTCCAATGAGGAAACAAAAACCCACGGTTTGCACACAAATTTGTTCATCTTAGTGATTCATCGCTAGAAACTAATTACTTTTTGGAAACTACTGAGAAGTCATCTAATGAAACACGCGACGAATGTGACTCATCTTGATGGTTTACACTTAAGTGCAAATGCAGCACTGTGATTGCTGGCCGATCCATTACAGCCAAATCACAAAGCTCTCATTCGTTACTAAGCATCTCTCGCACATCCCACTTCACCCATCATCCAAACTAGGCTACATAGCCTCGATAATAATGTGTAAATTTATGAAATCTTAACGTCAATCAATGCTTTATAGACGACATATGAATTTCACTCCATTTGAGATACGTGTACGTGGGAGTATCATAGGGGAGTCGGGGAGTCGGAGAGTCGGGAGTCGGTCCGAATAATACTCTGCCAAAGTTTAGAGCTACGTTTATGTTGTTGCTGACGTGCATCAATGACTGCGATAGAGGACTTCATGATACAAAAACCCTTCGTGTGATACAAGTCACTTTCAACTACTGCATTACTCTCACGTCAGGATCAAGTCCATTTTCGTCGTGCACATTATACAAGGAAATCAAACGTGCGCCGTAAAGACTAATCAAGAGAGTTTTCCAGAACCATATGTTACCAATAATATTAGATATTCTTAAATCCATTTGGGAACATCTGGGATACTCACTTAAAATGGGAGTTCAGATGCATATATGTTAAGTGCCTTGCAGCAATAGCATTCCACCAGTTTTATGTTTAGAAGAATAAAGAAAAAAACATGGGAAGCATAGGAATCTGTTACCTGTTTCGAAAACCAATCAAGTTTATGATTTATGACGCTTTCCATTATGGACATAGATGAGAATTCATAAATCAGCTCGAAAACGCTCAACAAACAACTGATAGCCGTAACAAAAAGAAGGCGCTGGAATTTATGATTTTAATGAAAGAATGACCAAATGATGTCCTCTACCCGTTTATACATTGGCACATGCGGCTCTCCGCATAGGTTGTTAGACAAAAAATTATTCTTGTAAGGATATGACATGTTTTAAAGCTGTTAGGTCTAGTGGTGTACAGACGCTTGTTTCGTCCTACTGTAACTCATCAGCAGCACCCCCTACAGCGGCTCAGCCAATCCCCTGAGGTTAAATAATCCTCCATAGAGGAATCGACGCCGAGCGGTTGAAACAAGGGAGGGTGGTGCTGATGAGTCCCAATAGGACTAAACAGGCGCTTGTACACCACTAGACCTAACAGCTCGAAACATGTCATATCCTTATCAGATATCATTTTGAGCGGTCTGTAAAAAAAGCGGTCGATAGAAAAAGCATGTTTCAAAAAAAGTAACTCAAAAGAAAAAAGTTCATTGTAGACTAACCATATTTTGTGAATATTTGAAAGCATTCACATGTAGTGCTTTATTCATACCAATGATAGTTTTCATAATCAGTATGATACTAATGAATTCGTACGAAGAACACAATGGTCGCAGTAATAATCCGCAGCTCCTGAATACTTGTTACCATATCTCACTCCTCAAAAATGAGCTAGTTTAGTTGGAAAAACATTTTGTCATGCATACTTTGTCATGCATGATTTTGTATAAAATGCTGATCTTTTGCTGTAGAAAAGGATAAGACGCAGGATAGAAAGTCAATGAGAACAGAATGAACACATATTCTTTACAGTACATTTATCGGTTCCTCTCGACCATCATAACACCACCTATCATCTCGTTGAGCGTATTGCATTTTGTTAGAGTATAAAGGAATATACACCAAGTAGGAAGTGATAATATCGACAGCTAAAGTAATGCAGACATTTCGTTTTCTCCATATCTGAAATGACGTAATATATCTTCTGCACATTTCAGTACTCTAATTAATCGAATGAAATTCGATATTTGATGATGAAGAATGTGGTATCGATAGGACAGATCATTGACTCTGAAGGACAATAATGCGTTGATTTCTTTAAAATTTCTTAAAAGGACGATTTCAGCCTTTACATCTTTCCATGAGCGAACGGTTGATTTTCTTTCCCTCTTCCGCTTTCGATTTTGGGCTAACATCATCTCCGAATCTACAAGTAGGAAGCCAGACTAAGGATGCATCGGCGAAATCCATTCCTCGAAGACGACATCGCAAAGACTTAAAAACGCCCTCTGGAAGGTTACGTCAGGAAATCAAAGAATATTATATGCACGACCAGCAAAACACCATTTGGAAATATGCGCTGGGTTTGCACAACTAGTAAAGACGTACCATCTAAGTGTCTAAGTGTGTCATAGAAGGGCACTGTGATTATTATAATATCTTTTGAGTGGTGCAGTAGTATTGGTGCTCTGCAATTACGTATGATCGATTAGTTGATGGTCGATTGTTCGTTACCACTCTCAAAGCTCACCAAGCCTTCTATTTCTCCGGACTCGGTGAACTGGTATCAGACTTGTCTGGGAGAATAGCAGACTGACTTGATACATCGTTTAGTCATCGCTTTAGATTTTCATTTAGTCACCTCGAACGAAGGTGAAATCTGGAGACGAATGGCTCGTCCTTCAGAATTTTTGATGCCAAGAGCTTTATCCTTCATCCTTCATTCTTCAATGACAGACAGACCTTCATGATTTCGTAACGTTTTCTGTCACCCACATTGTCGTCATTTCGAATCACCAACACTACAATGACTCGCACTTGTAAAGTGCATATGTGGCTTATATATATATATTAGTCTTAATTGCCTTTTTTAAACCTTTCTAATCCGTGCTTCTAAACAAAGCGCTAAGAAAAGGTCCCCTTTTTTCTTGAGCAGATCATAAGATTTTCAATAACAAGTTTTCAATACTGACTAAACAATGCCTTCTTCTTAGCAAGTTATCTTGCTACCTGATGGAAGCGGACGGTAAATTACAAACGCGGGTGATCTGGGTGCTTCATCCAAAATATCACTCTGAGATATTGTGAGATTACGTTTGAAACAGCGCATTCCGCTCTGTGGTGTTCATCTTGATGTTGTTGGGATTTATTCATATAAGCCCCCGTAAGGTTTGTGCTGAATGGAATCCAGATTCCCGTGTAGAGATAGTGATCATATTTCAGTGCTGTTCTTCTTTCTCTTTTTGCCTCATATGGTATCCAGTGAACGATTTTGGATTGTTCGACTTGATTTTCTTGACGTTATAGAATGCCTGATGAGAGTTCAATCACGATTACCTTTCTTCTGGGCCTGCCCATGATGTGAAGTTTTTTTCCAGTAAAGGCTTTTCCTTGATGTAATGTTTTATACAGAGCTTATTCCGTACCAACTTGTGTAATTTGCTGTCAATACATTGGCATTTGCTGGATGCTGTAACTGCTCAAAAAGAAATCATCGAATTTTCAACATTACCAAGGTCGACGAAAGGCCCATCACCTGATGTAATGTGGGGACAAACTGAATCAGTATAAATACTGTAGGTGGAGAAATTCACATATGACTATGCGGTATAGCAGGAAGTTGAAGAGAGGAGAGTGCCTGAGTCCGTGTCTAATTGGACAAACACCAATCGGTCACTATTGGCATTCCGCTTTATGAACGTTCCAGGAGCCAGCTTCAAGTGATTAATCAATGTATAAATCAGAGGGAGTATATGTAGCGATTGCGTAGAGTTATGTCTTCCCTTCAGAGCATGTAAAAAATGGTGTGGTGAAATAGTAGAAACACAACGAACATGTGCTAATATAGCAGTATCACTTACATCATCGTGCTTGTTCGGATAAAAAACAGCTGTAAATCTATTCAGTGTCATCAAAAGAGAACCGATCATATGTGTCAAAGAATTTGTTCCAGTAAATGCTGCGGCAAATCGACTTATTAGTTCAAAAGATGGTCCTGTAACAAGAGTTAATTGATTGAATAAATGAAATTTCCTTTCTAAGTCATTTATTTATATAGCTGCAACTAAAAAATTTCAAGCTCTTCTTTCACTCGCTTCATGCAAAATGGTTCTTTTCGGTTAGAAGAAACAAAATGGACATAAGACCCCATTCGCAGCACAAGGGACTTTCCATGACTGTTAGCAATCATTTGAAAGCTCAAATCTCTGGCTAACGCGATACGTGGACGTTTTTCTAAGAACTTTTCATTATAACGCTAAAACGAAAGAAAACACTTGTTTCACACACACACCTATTACTAGCAACATAAAGCTCTCTCCTCAGAATATTAGTGATCTCATGATAGGGTAAAATTTGAAGATTCCACACTGTGCTTATTTTTTGGAGAGAGATCGCTTTTCTGGAGTTCAGCACAGAAAATAAGATCAAATTCACATATGCGAGCGTGAATATATAGGCTATTCCACAAGGTGGGAAGGAGAAGAGGTGAGTGGCAGGAGAAGTTCCAAATTTGTTATCGAGATTTTGGTTATCAATCAGCAGTTGTTTCTCCCAATTTGAAAGAAACTCCAGATTAAACGTCTGACTCTAATGCTAAAGGATTATCTCTACACGATTATGTGCCTTTCGTGTTACCAGCAAAGTAACAGCTGCGTTGCGCGGCCGATGTGAAAACAGCTTTTCTAAAAACTAGCCACGTAGAGCTCTAGCTAAAGATTTAGGCTTTCGCATGATTATTAACACTCTTATGGAAAGTTCCTATCCACCGAATGGAGCCAAATATTCTTTATTTCCCTTTAACCGAATTGAATCTGCCAGTATCTGTTTTTATGTAGATTTTTGCATATGAGTGTGGAACATGGTTTCGTTGGAAGTTATGGTGTTTTTTGACTTCGCTGATTCCTAGTCAGATCAAGTCTGCTCAGAATGCTTAATTCTTCTGCGAGACATATCAAGGCTTCCATTTAGAAGAAGTCTTCAATGAGTTTCGGCCCTTATGGATGTTTTTTTTAAAGAAATTCAGTAGCACTCCGTTGACCACAGAGATTTGGAAGGATAGGCCGGACATCAGAGATTGGTCGAATCAACGACCATGCGTTTACGGAAAATGTTGAGATACGGCATGACTCAAAGTCTTATAGGACCTAAACCCCTGTGGTTACCCTTTTTGAGAGCCTACGTGTTGCGCAGGCACCATCGAGATGCTCGGTCTGTTCTTGTCGTAGTCAAATTCTGCCTGCTGTTGTGCTATCAACGAACATCAGTCAGCAAGAATGACGTGGGTTGCACGAAAGACATCGATGCCTGCTGCTGAAGCTGCATTCAAAATCACAAATTTTTCCCTTTTCTGTGGTATTGTTCTATGGTATTCGCGGGTTTAAAAGCCACCTTGGGTTTTCGCTGAGCGAATCCGAGGTTCCGTGGCTGTACATAGTACTCATCCATGCAAAAATGACACTATACGTTTATTTGGAATGTTTCATTAAGACTGCGCCCAAATTAATTTATATCTCATGATTATTAATCGAGCCAAGATGTCATGTGGTCTGTTAATGGGCTCTTGTACAGCTCGATACAACGTGCTTCAATTTTACAGTCTCGTCAGTCGGGCAGAAACCCTTCGTCTCTAGCCTTTAGCTAGTCCTAATGAGACACTCGAAATAAAGGTATAATATTACACAAATACCAGCCTAGAGCAATCGAGTCACGGAAATCGCCGGATCTTGTAATTTTCCACTCGACGGTAGTGCAGTATAGTGCACATCGTTTGTCGTCACTTACCACTTTATACAAGAGTAGGAGCTTCCGAGAGGATTGACTAAAGGCGAAGGGTTCTACCCGACTAATGAAGCTGTAAGGTCGAAGCACGTGTATGATGCTGTACAAGAGCTCAGTAACAGAGCACATGACCTGTTGGCCTCAGATAATAATTATGAAATATAAAAAAGTAATAGTTAGTAGAAGGGCCTGAAACAATGATGATAAGCTTAATTGGACAGTACCCTTAGCATAAAAATGACTTACCAAAGCAGAAGTTTACATCGAGTCGTGCCCATTCATTTGCAATCACACCCATAATGTCAAATACTCCTGCAAAAACTTTCACCTCAAATCTAAAATCGGTTGATTTCAAAGGTTTAAAAAACAATGAGAAACATTTTTTTTGCTTAGACATAAGCCTTCTTGAATTGGTCTTTATTATCAATGTGAGCGATATGATATCAATTGTAGACCAAAAAATCATTGTTTTCCCCAATTACAACGTTCTGTTGGATAATGTACAAACACCACAGCACGAAAAGTTTGTTCATATAACACCTCAGGCCGATTCTCAGCGGGAAACAGAGGCAATGAGGATGCTTAGTCAGAGACGCGCTCTTTATTCTACAGGCCAAATGATAGATAAAGTGCTTAGTGTTATGATAGCAGTGATTTCGAATGGACAAGAAAGGAGACCGCCTACGGCACGCGATAGAAGCAAGTACCTGCCACGGCAGGGCCACTAATCGAGCCAGCAAAACTTCTTTTCAAAAATTGAGCAGTGTAACATTGATATAATGAATGATTACCACGTCGATGAGCGATGATGAATGACGTGGCAGGAAGAAATAGTATGTTCTTGTTCGATACAACGAAGTGTTTCAAACAAAACACGGCTGAAAAGTTCTAGCCCCGTGGCACGCCTTCACTAAATTTGGTACTGTTCAGTTATCTTCACCCTATTTTGACCGTTTGATAAAACCTTTTTTGGTCTTATTTAAAGTATAAATAGTCACTGAATAGCTGAGATCAATTGGATTAAAGCGGTTTATTTCATTTCTCAAATGGTCTGCTTTTCTCACTGTCAGTCGAAATAAAATTGTGTTTCACAATTAAAAGATTTTCTCGGATAAAGTTTTTTCTATAATCAATCAAATAATTATTCTGTAGCGCAAATCGCAATAATTTCAAAGCTTTAAGTGATTTTTAAATGGACTCAATAGAACGCTGCAACAGTCAGAAAAAGGTTGGGTTTCGCTCTGCAAAAGATGCAATTTCAATAGACCATGTGCAAAACGAAATATTCTTTTAACTGCTACGCCGCCCTAAGGAATTCGTTGCGAAAATCAATTACATCTCCGAAATAACAATACTGCTTCAGAGGATCCACTCCACTCATCGAGCCAGCTTACTTTCTTTTCAGGAAATAAGCGATTGATTTGTGTTCTAGTCGCATACTGAGCAATCCCACGTACGATAAGTGACATTGAATGAGGCGGAAGAAGAAAGTAGATGCCGTTGGCATAGAAGGTTACGAAGTGCTTTTGAACGAAAAACAGCTGAGAAGCTTCGGTCTCGCGGCAAGCTTTCACGAAATATCTTTGTGAACCAGCTCAATATTCAACAACACACAATAGTTTTTAGGAGTCAGCCAAACAACGAATCGTTCCTGGTAAGTACGGATATCACACTTATAAAGGGTGAATGACAATGTATACATTGAGGAATCACATCAGACTGAAGCAGCAGTGACTCGGTTCGGCGGGGTGCCATCGCGAGTCATTGTAAAGGCCGGATATGCATTCAGTCATCTCAAACAAAGTCAGGAATTGAAGACGACTGCATGGCGCACCCCTCAGAGATATGATCAACGCCGAGAGTTTTATTCTTCTTCCTTTATACTAAAAAAAAATTCTTTTATGCTTAGATGAAATGTCGTTATACATATAGTCATGACAAGCTGGGTCTGATGATGTCGAAATTTACTGTTTCAATCATCTCAGTCAATATTAACATCAATTCGAATTAGATAGATGGTGGACTGGCAGCCAATAGGAAAGACATTTGAACTGAAAAGCCTCGCGCATCACGCGGCACCTCTAGCCACTGTTTTGAAAACACCAGTACTACATAGCAGTGATTTAGGAATGCGAAAGACTGTGGCCAGTCTACGTATGCCTTGCAAAGAATTTCAGCGCGCGTTGCGATTTTTATCACTCATCATTGTTTAGTTTTGGAAAATCTATGTCAGGTGTCAGCAGGAATGACCGCTTTTATCGCTTGACTGCTAATGGCCTTTTCGTCTAGGAATTTTTACTCGTATTACTCGTTTCCATGTCAGAAGAAAGAAGAAAGGAAAACAGCCATAGTATCACATTATGTTGAGAAGATTACCTGTCACAATGAAGATGTGGAAAAATGCCGAATGGACAGCTTTCGATTTGAAGTAATTATCACATATAAAACATAAGAGTAGATTGAAAATCGATATCGTCGAGACAACGAAGTGTCCATCGATAATTGAAATCCATTTGATGGACATCTGAAAAACGTGGACATAAATCTTAATCATTTCAATAGGAAAGTACGTTTGATTGGAAAAATACATGAATATCAAATTAGCAACGTAGCTCTGCTCTATATGAAATTACGCAAAGCAGAGTCATGTTTCAAGACATCGATCATTCTAAGCTACAATTAATCGGAAGAAATAAAGCTATAGTGTCCCAAAATGCAAAAGCTCAAGTGAAGTTGGTTTTTTGAAGTAGGTTTAGTGAAGCATCTTTCTTGCCTTGCAAACATGACTAAGCACTTTCAGAAAATTTACAGTATAAAGAATTAGTCGAACATCTGATAGCTATCATAGAGTCCTTGATAAAGAATATTAAGAGCTACTGGAAAAGGTCGTACTTACAAGTTTGACTATGACCTATTTCTAACGTAATATCATACAGATCACGGTAAGATTTGTATTCAGCTGGTACTTTCCCCGGCGACAGTATTTTCTTTTTTCACAGTCTGGAGATAGCCATACTTACGACTTCCCTGCTATCCGAGCGAGCTGGCTTTCTTTGCCGAACAGAAAGCAGGCTAGCCTAGGCCCCACAGAAGTGGTTGCTGATATTGCTGGACTCTCCAGATGAAGATCTCCTTCGCAGCGCTGAACATGCCACATTCTTGGTTTATACCTATTGCGGAAAGAACACCAACGCTGTTTGTTGCAACTTGACATGCATAAACATTCAGTGACGATAAGATGATAAACATTTGTAGAGAACTACAGGAATGTGAGTGAAGTTTTTCGAAAATCACTGGAAAGGCGTATGTGACAATGTTTACGGGTGGTCTTTAACACATGGGTGATCGCTGGTTTAATCCTGCACAACAAAGATCACCGAGAACTGAAACATTGTGAGCTCACAGACTGTTGCCAGCTTTGCCTGGTGTGGGTAGCAGCACTGACATGATAGATCGGTAAGCTAGCGCAAGCCATTGTATAGTTCAACGAACGCATTGAACTAATAGGAATGGATAGATAATGAGGCCGAATACAAGGCACATCCAAGGGGAGTGTTTTCGTCGAAAGCTTCAGAGCTTCATATAACAGGAAAGACTCAATTTACGAACAATGAGAATACTCATTACTGTAGTAAACACATTAGTGATTATTTAGCGAAAATTGCTTCCTCAAGCACTTTTGTTTTCTCAAATTGATTGAGGATCCAATATATCCGTCGTTATCGCTGATGTGGCATCGCAATCCACTTTGAACAATTGTCTTTTCCAAAGTTTTCACTCTGGCTTTACATTGGTTGAATGCGATTGTTCATTTTCAGTTATTAACGAATAATAGGGGTGGGTGTTGAAGTGACAATAACTTCGTTTACTACGAACAAAGCACTGGCCCAATCTAGCCTCGAGCAAACAAACTATCCCATTCTCTTGAAGTCGGATCACTGTTTTCAGAGTTGACGTCCCACTTCGGAAGCATACCACGGCGCTAGAAATGGAGGTGGAAATCCTTACGCAGCAGCAACCCACAGAAAAAAATCAACTTAATGGATTATTAACGAGACGAAACAAACTGAATGCAAGAGATTTTTCCCGAAAGGTACTATTTGTCGAATCACGTCAAAAGTACATAGACATCCATTTATTTCTCTCTTCTTGCTCACTTGAAAACCAGTAGATCCCCGTGAGTTGTTCTGCCCAGGAACATAAATTCGTAGCGCCTTTCAACCTGTTACTTCGGTTTGATATCTTACATATTCTTGACGTCTTTTACAGTTCCCTTGGACGAAAGCTAGATAAAATACCATATTGGTCATCTTTGAAACCACTTTTATTTGTACAGCATCATATTCTTATCGCTCCAGTACTTCTGTTATATATTTTTGAGACTCCAATGTTATAGAAATATTGTTAGCCTTCGCTGTGCTGACATTTACTTCTTTCGATTGTCTTTTTTGTCGCCTCGATTCAATGAAATGTGTCTTTGTTGCAGTGGAAAGCAAAATATGTGATTTATTGCTTTGAGAGGTGTGAATGAACGTTGGTCTATGTCTGGATACGGTCTTCGTAGCACCACAGACACATATGCAACTTATGGCTTTTGTGAAAAAAGTTTACATTTGTGGAGCCCACATTGGCTGAAAGCAGTGTAAACAAGCTTTTAAATAAATGGCTCTCAAATAGATGTCTCGGCCCAAAGAAATAGCAAAATTTCATCAAATTTATGACTAGCTGCACAAGAGGTGACGACGTACTAGAGAAGAACAGTATGGTAAACAAAAACCAAAGCTGAGCAGCTCATAGGCCGCGATGTCAGTTGACGAACATGCCACTCACCACCAAAGGTAGTGTCGAGGTAAAACTTGATTCATTATCTGTCAATAGATGTAAGAGCGACTTGCGTTCATGAACCGCTGTGAGACTTCCCTTCTGTTACTTTTGTGAAACAAGCCTTTACTGGAAAGAATATGAATCTAACAATAGAAATACCATGAAACATAAATATATAGAACGAGGCCAGTACATCATAGTGGGTGAGATTTGTGCAGTAGACAAATCTAGCAGTTTAGGAGACGATTAGCATGAGCGATAAGGGATGAAGCTCCTGGTGCTAACCAATCTTTAAGAGATGTGTCATGCACTCGGCTACATTAGGAATCATTTAAGAGAATTTCGTATAAATTTAGACCTTACAATGACTCGCGTAGGCTATCGATGTAACAAGTTAGTACTACTCTCCTAGACAAGTCTGGGACTAAATCTAGATCTGTAGGGTGGAG
>JAHQIW010000892.1:0-19716 GCA_019055375.1 Parelaphostrongylus tenuis | reverse complement strand
CATGTAAACGAAATTTCATGTAATATAAAAATCTTTTCACATATGCGATAACGATACTCACCCAACCATATACCGCTCAAACTCCCCTTTCCCCTCCCTTTCTCTCTACACGCCCTTTACACTCTTTCTTCTTCTCTCCTCTCTTCTTCTTCTTTCTCTCTCTCCCGCTTCTCCCTTTCTCTATTCTGAAATGTAGGCTTCACGGTTTAGATAGGATATTTTGTAAAATATATTAATTATTTTTCTATTGACAATTGGGATCGAATAGTCACTTTCCATATTCATTTTGAACATATCCAGTCTTTCGTGTCTCTCGGACTATATGCTAAAGAGCTGCCGTTTTTTCAATTTATTAAAAAAAAAAAAAAGAGCAATGTCCTTTACTTTACTGTATGTATACTTACTTATAACATATTGATAAAGACGAAAAAAAAATACCTTCTTGTAGTGTGACAAAAAAATAATAAAGGAATAATCAAACAAAAATATCAACGGAAAATAAAAAACTATATGCACATATCAAAAAAAAAATAAAACAAGAATAAAAAAGAAAAAAAACAAATCTCTCGAAGCTCCATTCCAACAAAAGGAACTAAATAACAAAAGATACAAGGTTTCTTCAACCCTCAACCTCCAACTCCACCCAAGTCCCCACACCCATGTCAACACTCGCTTCACGCCCCAAAACCCCTCTACACCTCCATACAGAAGTTCCATCCCCATGACCCTAACCTCAAAAAGAAAGTTCAACAAAACCTCAACACCACCACACCAAACCGAAAGACTGCTCACCTCAAGCACACCCACACCATTCAAGCGTCAAAGCTCCTCAGAACTCTCAGAACTCAAGCTCAATACTCTCAAAAGTCAGAAGTTTTTTTTTTTCTACATTTTTGTCTGGGAGCAATAACCAGGGGTGGGAATAACAAAAAAAAATTGGAGTAAAATCGCGCCGCCTTCTCCCTAAAGTAGGTGAAGAGCAGAGAATTAAACTCTGACACCCTTATTCAAGAAAAAACCTTAACACTTCCCCTATTCAAACAAGCATACCCGCATACCGAAACGGTGAGACCTTGACTCAAAACAACGAAACCCCAGGTAATACACGAAAAAATTCCCTAATAAACACCACCTCTTACTGGGTTTTACCAAAGACGAACTATACTGTTCACCCATTTAAACTTCAAAGTGTGCGCAAACCACAATGGTATGTACGTAATTACATTCACTTTTCTAAAAAACTTAAACTCGCTAGATTAAAAAACTAAACTAAACTAGAGCTGGTCACTTTTACTGTTTATCACCTACAGACTTTGATCTATATCACCTAACAAACAACAACGTTTCAACAAACCTAATTAGATTCAAAAACACCTTCACAACATTAAAAACCACAATCACATAACTGAACTGTAAAAATCTAATACTCGACGGGACAAGTAGAGTTTTACAATAGCTTAACACTCTCGATCTTCTTTATAACATACCTTTCAGTAAATCTATATCTTAGAACCTTTAACTTATTCATAAAAGCTGCTCTTCTTACGTCTCTTTACTTCTTACCCATAAAAGATGACTAAAAACAAAATTCGGTCCTAACACGCACATACACTACAAAGTAGAGAAAAAAAAAATTCGGAGCCAAGACTTTATTGAGGAAACCACTGATTTTTGTCGGTGTGGATAGAGGAGAAACTTGAAAGAAAACGAAGATTCTGGTGTAGTTCAAATATACATAACTTAAAGAATAAAGGCGTCGAGGTGAACAAAACAGACCTTGAAAAAAAGGGACGGCTGTTCCGTACAGGCAAAAACCCAGAAGAATTTCAAACGAAACATCCACACGGCTGCGTGTAAATACCCGACATCATCCGTACGAGGATTATCAACCAAAATCCACTTTAAACACTACACACAACAACTTTAAAGAGGTATTACACGTAAAACTTGTTCTAAATTAACCCTATCCAAACAACTGCACTGCAAAAAAAACAAAGGAAAAAAAAAAAAACTCACGATTAACGAAAATACACAAACTCAAAACCGCTCGAATCAACAATTTATACTCGCTGGCTTAAAAAAAAACCAAAAAAAGACACAACCAAAAATAAACAATCATGATACTAAACACTGCTAATATAACTAAACAAAAAAAAAACACGACAAACCAAAACAAAACTGAAAACACAAAACAAGCAATAACATCAACAAAAACTGGTGGATTACGAAATATAATTAATATATATATTCAAAAAAAAAAACTACAACGGAAAACGGTGTATAACGAGATAGAAGTACATATCGGTCTATTTAACCAACACCTACCTACTTGCTAAATAGAACTGTCAAACTTAACTACAAAACTGACCAAAAACACCCCTAAATATTAACGACTAGACACAAAAAAAACGAACAGCTACCACGCCCAAAAAACATCGAATCAACCAGACACCAGAAAAACCTTCGGCTGGGTGTGGGGTGGTGGGAGGGTTGAAAAACTGATGGGGGGGGGGGGGCCACCACCACCCCAATCTATAAAACCAACACTGTAAAGCAAAAAACCAAAAGAACCACGCTCCACTCAAACACAAAAACACCTAAACCTAAGTACAAAAAAAATCGACGTCATACAACAACGTTAAACGCTCCCCTATTTAGAATTAAACACTAATTATATGAGATGTTAATCAAGATAACACGTTAAAAGTCCAGCGAAAACCATATGTGTACTTTTCACCCTCTTTTATCTTTTCCCACAAAAGGCTCTTCCCACACATTATCCCCACCTAACCAATTATCTCTCAAATTAACTTGTCCCATTTACCGCTACCTTCCCCTTCCTTCACATTCCCAATATATCAAAGTAAAATAAATTCCAATATAAATCCTCATTTCTTTTTTTTACCGTAAAACTTTAATAACTCTTAAACTTCTAATAACTTCATTCTTTATATATTTTAAAGTTAACTATATTCACACCCTCCTTGTATAAATCCACTTTACCCTTCACACCTTTTTTTGGTTTTAACACACACACCAAGCAACACACAAACACAGCAGGAGTGATTAGATAAGTTCAAGGAAAAACTAAAATAAAACTACAAAAGATAAAGGACCGCAGGAAAAACCCTCAATGAACTAAACAACGTCGTAGAAATCCAAGAGAAAAACTAACAAACTAACAAACTACATCAAGAAACAAAAGAAAATAACCCTAAAGCAGGGAATTGGCAAACACCCACAGACCTAAACGTAAAAACTAAAACCTTGGTTTGGGTAAATTAAAAAAATAAAAAACATCCAAACACTGGTAGCCATAAAAAAGAGGGGGAAAGGGGAGAGGAGGAAAGAGAGTCCGCGCGGTTCCAGAATCACCAAGAGCGGCATCATTTACATAATAAGCGTTCCAGAGGGGCATTTTTAGCTTTTTTTTTTTTTTTTGTTTCATCTCGATACATTGACAAATCCATCAATTATTGAACACATCTGTCTTACAATGATATCCGTTGCTTTCACGTAGCTGCTCCATTTACAATCAACTCCGCTGCTATTTCCACTTGCTCTCTCATATTGGTGGTTTTTGGTGTCGCTCCAGTTTCATCGGCTTTGTGAAGTAGAAGTCTCTAGTTATTGTTTTTGCCGCTTTTCCCTTCGTCAACTATGATTTTATAGGTGCAGTAGTGGGCCGCGCTTATGACCCTATCAAAGCTTACCGACCGCGATTTCCGCTCCTTAGAGTTTTATTGCAAAAACGTTCCGGAGCGCAATTCGTGCTTAGTTTTTGTCAGTCGATGTTTTGTTTTACAAATACTTCGTATAATTTCATTCATGACGCCAGTGTTTTTTCGATTGCATATGTCTTGTTTCTAGAAAGATAGGAATTTCTGTCGTAGAGTGATAAATGAGATTGTGGGAATCAAATTTAGGCTGTGGCACATAGGGAAGTGACGCATGCTGACATTTCTACTAAAGTATTTCTTCTCATTTGCGTGGTGTACGATACAAATTTCACATCCACTCCTTTTCACTAACTGATGCCGTTGCCTGAAAACAGTAGAATATTTCATTCGTTGTATCGAGGAATTTCGCTCCGAATTGAATGCGATAATGTGCTTGTCTCTTGGAAAGAGTTTCTCTGTTGCGTTACCCAAGACCACAGCTCAGACTTCAATATGCCTGACAACTATTTTTGAGCCACGCATGCTAGTGGTCTGTAAAATGGGCTGACTTTTAGAGCCCGATACACGTGTTTCGATCTTGCCATCTCGTCAGTCGTGCAATTACCTTTTCGCCTTTTTTGCCAATCCTGTGTGGGTGCTCCAGCCTCCACACCAAGAGTTAGCGACGGTGAACATTTCACATTCTACGTCCAGCGAAATTATTTATCGCACACTATACTATACACTGTGTATTGAGTTTAGATTTTTGCTGTTCGTTAAAAAAAAATTACAGATATAACGTATGGCTCTGATACTCCGAGGTTGCCCCTAAATGTTCATATGCCTTTCGTGCATAGACTTACGTTTCTCAAATCAACGCTTATTGACGGGTTAATTTGGCAATATGAAACAACAGTAAAAAGCGTCAGCTTATATTACGACAGAACAAAGATCTTCTTTACAATTATTTAACGAGAAACCTATTGAATTCCACGAAATAAAGGTTAAAGGTGTGAATAAATAACGGAATACGCGCAGTGAAACGTGCCGTGTATGAAATGTAAAATTGTTTACGATGCTCAGCGCTCAATAAAAGCCTTTCCAAAAAGCAAACATGGTTTCAGATTAAGTTAGATCCATGCTTTTGATTAACTACTGAGGATCTCGCACAAAAAGCCTTTCTAGAGCAAAAAAACCTCTACAAAAAATGCTTCTCAGTAATAGAAAAGTACCGAATAATCTTACAAAAATGGCGAGACTTCCGAACAATTCCATTATGTTTTCACCACTGACCACATTGTCGACGGTGTTTGGATGCGGAGTGATGCCTGCAGGTCAAGGTAATAAACAGCAGATTTCTGAAGACTAAAGATATTTCCAATATCAACTAGAAGCTTAGGAAACTAATCAGAACGAATATATCTAACACTTCATCAATGCTCAAGACCTATTCTATTGTCCGATCATTCCGATGAAAGAATAAAGAAAGCAAAAAAAAAACAAAGCCACCGAGAAGAAAGTCAAAAATATTGGAAGAAAATAACATCATTTGAATCACGATTTAGTTTTCCACTGTCCATTGTAAAAAGCACGAAATTTCGTAACAGTGAGTAATAGCCCTCCAACCGGCCTCACAGCCTTTGCCTGTTCAAATGATTTACTCTCTTGCAGCAACTAGTTTCCCTGGTATTGCACCTAATGAGGTGGCTGCTAGGGTTTTTTGGAACGTCCTGTAATGCAACCAGTGATTGCAACTCTTTTAATTCAGAAGATTATTTTTCGCAAATTCTGTAAGGACATAAAAGAAGGGCTAGAAATTTTGGATATATTTCATGATTTTGGTGTTCCCATGGCTTGCATAGCTTCATGTCAATTACGCGCCAATGAGCTGCTAGATGCTTATAAAACTAGGGGACATGTGTGGGTCTTTAATACTTAACAATCATTTGAAAGATTACAGGAAAAAGTATAACGTACGAGAAGAAGAAATGTGTTCAATGTTTTCTAAATAACAAAATAAGCAAATTCTAGAGAATCACAGGAAATATCCTAGAATATGAGGTAAATTACCACAATAGCACTGAAGTTAAAGTTCACCTTAAGAAAGGTTTCTAAGAGGAAATAGAAGAGTAGAAGAAAGTCAGTGCTACAAGCTATTCTTAGCAAATTTTCGCTTTTATCGCAGTGAGAACGTTTCCTTTTGAGACTCCAGTTCTTTACAGTGGAGATAAAGAAGTCACCGGCCTGCTTCATCGCCGGCAACGCGGTGACGGGAATTTGCATCGCAACAAACAAACAGACGCAAAGTGTACTACGACAGATACAAAAAATATGATGGAAGTAACTGCCATAAACGGCAAATTTTTGACAATTCCAGGGAATCTTTTGATTTTAACGGCTTACCTTTCTATTTATTATCATTTGGTAAAAGAATCTGCACAGACCTCAACTATCATCATGGCGAACTGGTCGAGAATAATGTGGCAAAGTGTAGTGGACAGGGCGGATTGAATGTTGGCATCGGGGCCGTTTGGACTGACTCTTTTGTCCAGCAAGGGCTACTGTTGGTGGAAAATGAAGTTGTGGTGTGATGTACCTAAACAAACATTTTTCATTTATTCGCCATTGATTATTACGTTAGAACAGCGATAAATTTGCGAAACATGTGGGTGTTTATTGGCAACAGTATCACAGATATTACAAGGAGGTGTGCGATACATTTGATTGCAGTTTAAACTGTTTTTTTTTCCTCGCAAATAAGTAATTTTAGCTGTAATGCATAGTCATGTGCTATACAGTCGTACCAAACTCCGAAAAATCATAAAAAACATCTTAGCCTTCATTTATTTACAACAATTGAAACAGCTTCTGAAGAGCTGCTAAGACCTACTATTACTATGAATAATAACTCAGATAATTGAGTGGCGAGCAAAAACGTGGCCTCAGGAGGGAATCGAACCCGCGTTTAATCCTATCCGGGGGCGCCTGGTCTACCACTACACCACCGAGACACATTCGCCCGACCACTCATTCTTCAACATCTCTATGTTAGCTATCAGCCACCAACCTTTAACAGGTTTGGTCGGATATGCGATTTCGCTTTATAAATCCCGTTAAGCTGACAGTCACTGTTGTATATAATACTTAGAAATTATAGTACTTCTATGGCTTTTTTCGCAGTGTTATGATGTTGCTTATATAACTAAGAGAATTGAGTGGTGAGCAAAAACGCGGCCTCAGGCGGAAATCAGTGGCTGTCAGCTTAACGGGATTTATAAAGCGAAATCGCACATCCGACCAAACCTGTTAAAGGTTGGTGGCTGATAGCTAACATCGAGATGTTGTAGAATGAGTGGTCGGGCGAATGTGTCTCGGTGGTATAGTGGTAGAGCATGCGTCCCCGGATAGGACGAAACGCGGGTTCGATTCCCTCCTGAGGCCGCGTTTTTGCTCACCACTCAATTCTCTTAGTTATATAAGTAACATCATGACACTGCGAAAAGCAGTAGAACCACTATAATTTTGAAGTATAAATAATATCAATCACTTTTGTCGCGTAAATTGTAAGTGCCTGCAAATCTGATAAATTTTCAATATCAAATCCAGGCACACATTGGAAGCACACTATGCACCATCTGCTCACACTACGTAATGTGCTTCACCAATTCTCGTCAAGAATTTCCAGACCGTCTGTATCTTGTCATTGAATGGTTTCTCAACGGCTTCGCTTTTTCACGGACAGGCGTAAAACTCCTCACGAAGAATCATTTGACCTTAACGCCATGACAAGCACTTTGCTCAACAAAACACTGTAGACGTCGACATATTCAAAAATAAGGCAATATAAAAGGTAACATTTGCCACTGAATTGATTGTCAAGTTATGACTTGAGTGGACATTAGTGAACCATAATTTCATTTCATGCATTGTTCACTATTGCGTCCAAGAGTAACGCACTGGGTCCTTCTTGCTATAGCGAATCGTTGTTTTGAAATTCTTGTATCATTTTGATGCAAGGCTGCACCGATGGAAGAATGCAGTGGATCTGTAGTGATTGAGGGTCATGGAACTGTGAGTGTTGAGGGGGTGATCAAATATGTGACTGGATGCTTTGCCTTCCCGTCGGTGGCGGATCACACATGATTAATTTCAAAACTCCGCCGCATGGTGGACGCCTCCACCTCACCTCAATACAGACCTTAGCTCTATGATGACTCAGCATTCAGGGCCTATAGCACAACAGTATCAGCGACGCGATCTACATTTGATCACTCTATGTTATTAACGCCTTTTTTATGTTACGAGTGTGAGAATCCGACTGGTAAGTCCGTTCTTTGAAATCTAAATGGTCGACGTTATTGACGCGGCATTTACGAACCGAAATAGTGGAAAAATATTAGCAAAGCCGCATGGAAGCTGCTACAGAACGCGATCCTAGCATCAATAAATTTTCAATTATTAGTGTACTTCACAAGTTGGAACTTCTATCAAACTATAAAAGACTTTGTTCTATCCTTATGTGGGCACAAACATTTTGATGTGTTTATTTCGTGCCACAATCATATTTTATCACAGCTATTCTAACACTGGATATGAGGCACAGATTTTGAATGCTTTTGTAATTCTTCCTAGTTGAATCTTAGTTAAAAGATCTGCTGTACTTTATTTACAGACGTACAGAGACGCTACTATTCACAGACGCTCTGTACATTTCAAATTTTTCTTCTTCCAAAATAACTATTTAGTTTAACACAAGTTGCGCCTAACGCTCACTTCTGCGCATTATTACGCATTATCGCGTTCATTTTTTGCAGTGCAGAGTTTTTTACCTAGATTATCAGGATACACAGCTTTCGTTTCTACTGTTTTCTTGAAACCACGCTCAAATTTCATTATGCGTGATATATATTTTCTTATAAGTGCGCATAACAAACGACGTGCATGGCTCAAAAAATTGAATAACTGGCATATAAGGAACCTGTCGGTAGCGCAAAATCTCAAAAATTTCAAAAATATACTATTGTCTGTAATGGATTTTCTATAGCGTTGTAGCAGAGAAAATAGAAGAATAGAGTTGTGTGTTGTGTTAGAGAGTTGTGAAATGAAAAAATGTTATAGCAAAAGTAGAGCTATGTGTTGGATCTTTACAGAAAAAAAAAGTTGAGCTTTCCACACGAGTATTTCTCGCAGGACAGAGCTCTCATTTAGATTGGTTGTTGGTAATTATTCGATAGCTCAAATTATGGCAATTCCAACATTTCAACATACTAAATCAATACGAATTTTTTTCCTGCACATCGTAGAGAAAGTGCAACGGAGTGATGGCGTTCCATAAACAACCACTTGATGGGAAACTTGAGACGTTAAAAAATGTGAAAGGAAGCTACAGCTCAGTGTCACGTCACTCGTGTTTTTAACAACGTGCATTTTATTTTTGGTGCACTTCCAGTGCTCTAAAATATAGCAGTTCCGCATCTGACAGCAAGACGTGGTCACTCGGCTCAGTGATATTTCCTGTGGCCATTCCAGAAATAGTTTCCTTTCCGGCTCCCCTTATCAGTGCATTATTGTGTCATATCATCCGTAGCGTTTTCTGAATTTTCCGGTCAAATCCTGTAAAAGTTCTAAATTTGGCTATTAGTTGTTCATCCGTCAACTAGTGGGATTTGTTAGCGGTTTCAATTGGGAGAAGCTAATGAGACATCGAAATTGAACAAACTCCATTCCCAGTCTTTAAGTCATTGCTTCTACACCGAAAAATTTTCCCCCCCTTTTGATCAATCGATATCAATCATTTACAAACTTCCTCATGAAAATGCGTTTCTAATATCGATGATTCTTCTATCATAGATGTTTTCACCTGTGTCACAGTGAAATCACCTGTCGTCTCGTTGGTCATCGCGTGCCTCGAGCGGGTACCAGCAACGCTTCGATTTTTCCCTATCCCGTGCAAGAGTCCTCCTCGCTCTAGGGATTCCTCTTAGTGAGTCCTCCTCGCTCTAGGGATTCGCTGAGCATCATGTCTTTCTTCTAGTCTTCTTCTCAAAAATCGGACCAACGGTTTGGTGTTCTTTCTGTAGAGTGCTTGATGTCCCGAGGTATCCAGTCAGTAACGGCTTTCGTCCATCGATTGTCACATCGATTGAAGCGCATCACGTGTTTGATCCACCTTATAGATTCTTTATTCGTGGGAAATTCGAGATTTTATATGGAATCATCACAAATGAGAAGGCAGGAACTGAATTTACTCTGCAACAACTGAGGACGGTGTATTCATTGAAACTTCTTCTTGAAAGAGTTTTTAGCTCACCTCGCTTTTGTTCATGATTTGTCGTGCACTTCATCTCAGTACGAAATTTCGTTTGCTATGTGATAGCAAAATTGTTATAATATTTGTTCCAAAGAATTCTGGTTTGGACTGAACAGGTTGGGAATCCCTAGAGCTCTTGGAAAAGTCAAAATGCTGACGCTCCCATGTCATTTGCATATAAGTACTAACTAATAAAGTCGTTGTTGCCTTGTGAATAATCTAATACGAGAAATAAAAAACTCGTTCTTATTCAAAAATGCAATGCCCTCAAAAGTTTCAGAAGCTGAGAATGAGCATGCCAAGACTTTTGACCAACCTCTCCATGATTTCGCTGCTAGCCTCGATTCGACAGTGTTGGGATGTAGAGTGTTGCCTTCAAGCCAAGGTAGTGATAAGAAAATGGCTATGAGTATGAAATTTCTCATTGAGTTGGAGGCCCATGAACTCTAGTCACAGTGAATATATCTGGCACCTTATCATGGGCTTAGAATTCTATAACATTACGATTTGATGTTCGATTACGCACTGAAAAAACTGTGGATTCTTATTTTAGCGAGTGCAAGACCCTTTACAGTCAGTAATTTCACTTTGCCTGTTGTCATGGTTTACTCCACTAAAGCCGAAGTCTCGATACGTCTCCGTGGTATTGCGACTAGCCAGGCGGGGCTAGAACATTTGTACGTCTTGTTATGCAAACAGTAAATGGGAGCTTCTGGATTTCGCATATTCCCGCTTTCTCGCGATTTTTAGAAAGCGTTGGGAATGGACCCCATTTTTATCACTTCGTCAGCTTCATACTGCTGAGATCACTTGCATAGCTTTACAGAGTTTGACTGAAAACAATTCCAAATAAACCTTGTGAACCACTTTGAAAAAAAAAAATTTGCTAATCAGGTTTTAATGTTCTCGACGAACAAGTCCGTAGTGTATTCCTACCTGGTGTTGTAATCTCGGCAATTTTGGATCAACTTGTGCTAACATCACTTGCGAACCATTGGATTGCGAGGATGTTGCAATTACTTTGAAAGAAATGGGTGGGTTTCCAATAATCATTGCCTATTTATAAGATTCCAGGCAGAAATATGACAGCCATCAATAAAAGCAAGTCTTAATTTGCTTTCAACATTTTCAGTCGGCTATATTGTGATTCCGCTTAAAAATATAATACATCAATTCGCGCCGACAGTATATTTTAAGCCTTTCACTAGGTCTCTAACGGCAAGCGTCGTAACAGACGTCATAAAAGGCTCAAAACTTACTGCCAGAATGCATTTATTTTTGCCGAAAGACAACCAGTTTCTAGAAAACTATCATGAAATGTCCTAGGATATGAAAATAACTACAAAGGCTTTAGACTCGACACCTTCCAACAAGCTGTTTTTATTGGGAACTATATCGTATTCAATGTTAGAAGTGATGATTAGAGGGTATAAAAAAAGTCAAGACTTGAAACTGCTGACTTTCTGTGATTTCTGATATAATAGGAGCTGTCTTTCTAGGACTAATAGTTTTCTGTAGTCGCTGTGAATGTACCTTCACAACGCTGCATTATCGTCTGTGGCAACATGAAACGGGAATTTGCAGTGAAATGATGCCGATGGCAGCAGCACAAATGTGCGAGACGACATTTAGGGTGAAAATAACTGGTGTTCCCGCCAGTCACACGTCAATTGCGGGGACTGTCTCGGTTTGAATAGCTTTCGTTTTGCAGAACTTTGATTCTTAGAAAAAAAGTCTGTATAGACAATGAACATCATTATGGCGAATTGGTCGGATGCGATGTGGCAAAGTATTTTAAACAGAGCTGTACGAAGGTTGGCACTGGGTCCACTTGGATCGCATTTCTTCTCGGCAACTGCCACTGCCGGTGGAAAGTGAAATTGAATTATGATATGCTTAATATAAGCATCTTTGCGTAATCGATATTCATTGTAACAGCGACGATAAATGGTAAGTCACATGAGTGGTGATTTGCCAGAGCATGCAATGAATTACTTGAAAGGGTACAATGTGATAAAGTCAGATGTAGTATTTCTATAGAATGTATGGGGTTTCCATTAATAAATTCGCATTTCCACGGTTTTTTAAATTTAAGTGTTATCCAGTTAAGACATTAATTAATCAGTAAATACAGTCGCCATCATGATCAATGATATGCAACCAAACGAGGGGATGCCTTCCTCCTAGGAAGAATTAGGCTCGCTATTAAATAAATGATGAGGTCACTTTTGAGCTGATTATAGCCTTCAAAACTTCTCGCTGATGGTGCTTCAGAGAACAAAGGAAATGATAATCCAATGAAGCATTATTGGCTCTATACGGTGAAAGTGAATTTCGATAGTAAGCGATGGTGCTACGGCTCTATCCAAGTCTCTGCTGAGGCTATCACAAAATTTTCCAACAAACCAAAGCCTTTGATAGTAAGCTAATCTGAGCGAGGAGGCTAAGCAGAACATTGACGCCAAAGTCATAATGGCACAACCCAATGACTAAGAAATTTGCAAATAGGACAGCTGACAACTTTGAGAAAATGATTTCATCAATTTCTTACCATAGGTACAAAGAAGCAGATTGGAGAAGTATAAAAAAGATGAAAGCGACGGGATTTTATATGGACGATCGGAGTAGGATCAACCGCGACAACCCTAAGTTTTTGACGAAAACGTGTCGATCCACCCACCAAAAAGTGGCCAAATCAGGGAGCAGTATTGACTGATGACATCGAGAAAGGTTCATTACTGAAATCATTTATTGTCATCAGATCTTCACCGTTATTAAACCATCTAAAATCCCTTTTCCTTATGAACTTGTTCTGCGTATCCATTGTAAGGTTGGTTACCAAGATAAAGTGAAAAACGACTGAATTTTGTAAACTGGTAATCTTCTTGTGTGGTCGCGCTGCTCATGCGAGACATTTGAAATTACAAACGAGAAAGTCAAATTTTTAAAATATTAAGCGGCAATGATATTGCTTTCTTAATTTAGAAGTTTAATCGTACCTACTAGCGAGTGATGAAAAACTTTGACTTGAGTTCATATTTCATACTGCATAAAGAAGCTCTTTCAATATTTTAGGTTTTATCGCATTTATTACATGAATGTGGTATAAGCCGTAAAAGGAGAGGTATCGAGAAAAATCCAGTCATGTAAAATTTGTGCAGCTAAAGAGGCTTGAACTACTTGAATATTGCGTAAATGCTTATAGTATTAGTAAGACAAAAACGCTGTCGAGATAGACGCAGAGCATGGGCAATATTGCAGTGGTCAGTGAGTAACCAGAGAACGTATTCGCAAGTTTGAAGCTCAGCTGAGGTGGCCAGCTTTGCTCTTATTATTCTTATTGCACTCTTGTAACATAGTGCTTGCACTTCTCATAGTACCACTTTATGAAAAAGAATTAAGTAAGAGCTACAATTCTCAAAGGTCGTTTTTCTGTATAATGGAAAAGGCGGTACTTATTACACAGCTTATATTTACAGCTGGCGTTTTAGCGGATCTGCCTTCTTGTGCCAGTAAAGATCGACTCAACTGCAATCTATTTTACCAAACATTTCCATAACCCCCATAGAGAAACCACAATACATACATCTCTATTTCAGCTTTTTTTTCACCTTTATTTTGGCTTTCAGCCTACATCTCATAAAACTAGCTTTTACTGCTTGATTTTTAGGGGACACATAATGGGCAAACTCACAGCTCATTCAAATACCCCAACAGGAGCGCATCGAACGCAGAGTAATGAAGACCAAGATTTCAGAATGGTAGTCACTCCTTTAAAAAATTTAGAAGCCCAGCGCACACGATTTTCGAACAATTTTAGGAAAATCTCTTAAATTCAAACATGAACTGCAAGGAGATTTCGCCTTGTTACCACACTTGATTCGACACACTGTAAAAAGATATTTTGATGTCGGTGGTGCATTGGGAATACGTGTGAACTCTGCACCGTGAGTCACCTCGCTTTGAAAAGTGAAGAGAGCATTTATAAAAAGCGGCTCGTGGAACAATGTTTATCTCTAATGCGATGAGAGTTGTGTTTGGTGATTTTTTAAAGGATTTATTAGTATCCATTATTAGAATCTCAGCCGTAGAGAAGCTTCATTAATACGAAAATTTAGATTATTTAGTGGATAAACGTATTCATAGCTCCACAGTTGCACATGTATCTGCCAATTATTTTTTGAACCAGCATTTCATGTGATCATTTACGGGTACTTATAGAGCTCCATACACGTGTTTCGGCCCTGACACCCTCATTAGCTGGACAGTACCCTTCGTCTTAGACAATCCTCTCGGGGTACCCCATCCTCCCATATAGAGTAGGCAACTACGTACAATTTACACGTGCTTTCAAGTGGAATAAATCACCAGAACGGCAGTGTTGTGCACTCGATTGCTCATTGGCTGGTACTTTTATCATAATTATACCTTTATCACGAGTGCTTTGTTTAGACCACACTCAAATTTCAATATATCCTTCCATCATTATTTGAGCCAGCATGTCTTGACATTACCAGACCACATGACAAGTTGTCTCAAGTAATAATGAAAGGATCTATTGAAATTTGAGCGCGGTCTAAACAAAGCACTCGAAAGAATGGTATAATCATGATAAAACTACCAACCAAAGAGCAATTGAGTGCGCAACACTCTGTGTTAGGTGAAAATTTCACTTGACATAGAGTGTAAAGTGGACGTCGTCGATAACTCTTTATAAGGAGTGTAAGGCTCCTGAGAGAACTGACTATAAAAAGATCGACAGACGACGGGATCTGCCCGGTTGATGAGTCTGTAAGAACGAAACACGTGTCTCGGGCTGTACAAGAGCCCTTACCAGACCACATGACATGTTGGCTCAAATAATGATGAAAGGATATATATGTATATATATTATACACGACGGAACAGTACCATTATCTAGGCTAAGCAGAAACCGACCGAAAACTCCTTCGAATATTTGTTAGTCAGAAAGTTACCACACACTGCTTATGGTACCTATTCATCAAAAGTTCTCAGCAGTTCTTTGATCAGTAGTGCATATGTGCATTCTTCTCTAATCTGGTACTGCGCACCTAGAAGGCCTTTTCAGATCTCAGCGCAGTACTAAGATCGTCTCACTATGAGCTATCGAATAGCATCAGTAGTCTACTGAAAATTAATGGAGTGCTGATTGTTGCTTGGAAAAAGAGCAACTTTTATGCAGCAAGAGTAAATGTTGACCGATGTTATGTATGGGCGAAGGTAGATTGCTGTTAACCGATGCTGATTGTATGAGTTGTTGACTTTTGAATGATATTTTTGAGCCAAAGAAGTATTGGTCAGGGTCAGAGGTTTGCTTTCTCAAAGAGCTAATCTTCACATTAATATATATTGATTGATATTGATATATTCATTGATTCACAATTTTCATATTCACATTGATATTGATATATTGATATAAACTCTACCATAGCTTACCCCAATCTGCTAAAACCCCCATATAAGTTGCTTCTACGAGTTACAATCGTAGAAAATTTTTCCGAGCACATTTTCATAATGGAGACAATAGAACTGTTCAGTAAGAGCCGGTAGTGTGCTGTTTTTCCAGCGATGTATATTTCGGACTGAAAGTGAAAAAAATTTAATCACATATATGTAATCATTGGTTTCGAGTGTTTTCTTAGAACAACTTTCAAATTTCAATATATGTGATAATTAATTTTTGAGCCAACATGTCATGTGTTCTTTTATGGGAACTTATAGAGCCCATTACACGAGTTTCGGCGTTAGCAGTCTCATCCATTGGGCGGTCCTAGCCAATCCTCTTCAACTATCTTGAGAGGGGGAGGGGCCGACCTAACCCCTTCGTTAGAGTCGCTAGAGTAGGCGACGACCTACCATTTACACTGCCGTGAAGTGAAAGTATACTGAAACCGAGAGCTACCTTAAGAAAACACTCGAAACGAGCGGTATGTTATTTCATAAATACCAGCCAAAAGCAATCGAGTGCACAACACTGCCGTTCTGGTGATTTATTTCACTTGAAAGCACGTGTAAATTGTACGTAGTTGCCTACTCTATATGGGAGGATGGGGTACCCCGAGAGGATTGTCTAAGACGAAGGGTACTGTCCAGCTAATGAGGGTGTCAGGGCCGAAACACGTGTATGGAGCTCTATAAGTACCCGTAAATGATCACATGAAATGCTGGTTCAAAAAATAATTGGCAGATACATGTGCAACTGTGGAGCTATGAATACGTTTATCCACTAAATAATCTAAATTTTCGTATTAATGAAGCTTCTCTACGGCTGAGATTCTAATAATGGATACTAATAAATCCTTTAAAAAATCACCAAACACAACTCTCATCGCATTAGAGATAAACATTGTTCCACGAGCCGCTTTTTATAAATGCTCTCTTCACTTTTCAAAGCGAGGTGACTCACGGTGCAGAGTTCACACGTATTCCCAATGCACCACCGACATCAAAATATCTTTTTACAGTGTGTCGAATCAAGTGTGGTAACAAGGCGAAATCTCCTTGCAGTTCATGTTTGAATTTAAGAGATTTTCCTAAAATTGTTCGAAAATCGTGTGCGCTGGGCTTCCATATTCTTAAAGGAGTGACTACCATTCTGAAATCTTGGTCTTCATTACTCTGCGTTCGATGCGCTCCTGTTGGGGTATTTGAATGAGCTGTGAGTTTGCCCATTATGTGTCCCCTAAAAATCAAGCAGTAAAAGCTAGTTTTATGAGATGTAGGCTGAAAGCCAAAATAAAGGTGAAAAAAAAGCTGAAATAGAGATGTATGTATTGTGGTTTCTCTATGGGGGTTATGGAAATGTTTGGTAAAATAGATTGCAGTTGAGTCGATCTTTACTGGCACAAGAAGGCAGATCCGCTAAAACGCCAGCTGTAAATATAAGCTGTGTAATAAGTACCGCCTTTTCCATTATACAGAAAAACGACCTTTGAGAATTGTAGCTCTTACTTAATTCTTTTTCATAAAGTGGTACTATGAGAAGTGCAAGCACTATGTTACAAGAGTGCAATAAGAATAATAAGAGCAAAGCTGGCCACCTCAGCTGAGCTTCAAACTTGCGAATACGTTCTCTGGTTACTCACTGACCACTGCAATATTGCCCATGCTCTGCGTCTATCTCGACAGCGTTTTTGTCTTACTAATACTATAAGCATTTACGCAATATTCAAGTAGTTCAAGCCTCTTTAGCTGCACAAATTTTACATGACTGGATTTTTCTCGATACCTCTCCTTTTACGGCTTATACCACATTCATGTAATAAATGCGATAAAACCTAAAATATTGAAAGAGCTTCTTTATGCAGTATGAAATATGAACTCAAGTCAAAGTTTTTCATCACTCGCTAGTAGGTACGATTAAACTTCTAAATTAAGAAAGCAATATCATTGCCGCTTAATATTTTAAAAATTTGACTTTCTCGTTTGTAATTTCAAATGTCTCGCATGAGCAGCGCGACCACACAAGAAGATTACCAGTTTACAAAATTCAGTCGTTTTTCACTTTATCTTGGTAACCAACCTTACAATGGATACGCAGAACAAGTTCATAAGGAAAAGGGATTTTAGATGGTTTAATAACGGTGAAGATCTGATGACAATAAATGATTTCAGTAATGAACCTTTCTCGATGTCATCAGTCAATACTGCTCCCTGATTTGGCCACTTTTTGGTGGGTGGATCGACACGTTTTCGTCAAAAACTTAGGGTTGTCGCGGTTGATCCTACTCCGATCGTCCATATAAAATCCCGTCGCTTTCATCTTTTTTATACTTCTCCAATCTGCTTCTTTGTACCTATGGTAAGAAATTGATGAAATCATTTTCTCAAAGTTGTCAGCTGTCCTATTTGCAAATTTCTTAGTCATTGGGTTGTGCCATTATGACTTTGGCGTCAATGTTCTGCTTAGCCTCCTCGCTCAGATTAGCTTACTATCAAAGGCTTTGGTTTGTTGGAAAATTTTGTGATAGCCTCAGCAGAGACTTGGATAGAGCCGTAGCACCATCGCTTACTATCGAAATTCACTTTCACCGTATAGAGCCAATAATGCTTCATTGGATTATCATTTCCTTTGTTCTCTGAAGCACCATCAGCGAGAAGTTTTGAAGGCTATAATCAGCTCAAAAGTGACCTCATCATTTATTTAATAGCGAGCCTAATTCTTCCTAGGAGGAAGGCATCCCCTCGTTTGGTTGCATATCATTGATCATGATGGCGACTGTATTTACTGATTAATTAATGTCTTAACTGGATAACACTTAAATTTAAAAAACCGTGGAAATGCGAATTTATTAATGGAAACCCCATACATTCTATAGAAATACTACATCTGACTTTATCACATTGTACCCTTTCAAGTAATTCATTGCATGCTCTGGCAAATCACCACTCATGTGACTTACCAATTATCGTCGCTGTTACAATGAATATCGATTACGCAAAGATGCTTATATTAAGCATATCATAATTCAATTTCACTTTCCACCGGCAGTGGCAGTTGCCGAGAAGAAATGCGATCCAAGTGGACCCAGTGCCAACCTTCGTACAGCTGATGTTGGGTCTAGCTTTGAAATTTGATGAATTAGTAGACAAATGTTAATCAGTGCATACCAACTTATGAGTTTTAATGAATAAGTCTAAGACGGGACATGAGGGTGGACTAATCTTAATTGAGACACAACGGACGATTTTCAGCCAGCCGAAATTGCCAATTTTATCTATTCTTGGTTCAATTTTCTATATGGTTTTTAGGATTCCTTATCAGATGATGGGCGACAAAGTGTGGCGTCTTCAAGATGTTTTTTCGTTATCGCAGTATCTAACTGATTGGGAATTACTACAAACTCTTCTCCCTTGTCACTGACTGATAGTCTAATTGTTTTGAATTCATTAGCTCCCGTACCTGTCACATGCCGCTTTCCTGTGATGATGTTAGGTTGGAACTAAACATTTTTTTCCTCGGTAGTGGTGGAAGATTCTGAGAGCTTCCTTTGAAAATACGCGAAAATTGATATCCTTGTTATTGGGGTCTAGTTGCCTAAAGGACGCTCAAAGAAAAGGTGGAGTTGGTATTGCCCTACGATTTGTTGGTCGTGCGTGTTGGATAATTCTATTCTGGCCTTACAGGCCTTATATCGGAAATAAAACGTAGGAGTAATACCAACACCACCTTTTCCTCGAGCGTTTTTAGGGAGCAAGACCCCAATAACAAGACGATATCAATTTTCGCATATTTTCAAAGGAAACTCTCAGAATCTTTAACCACTACCGCGGGAAATGTTTAGTTCCGACCTAGCATCATCACAGAAAAGCGGCATGAGACAGACGGGAACTAATAAATTCCAAAACAATTAGACTGTCGGTTAGTGACAAGGTAGGAGAGTTTGTAGTAATTTCCAATCAATTATATACTGTGATAACGAAAAAACATCTTAGAAAACTGAACCTAAAATGGGTAAAAATAGCAATTTCGGCTGGCTGAAAATCCTCCGTTGTCTCTCAATCAGAATTAACCACCATCATGCCCCGTCTTATAATTACTTATTGAAACTCATAAGTCGGTATGCAACTTTTGTCTACTAATCTACCTATTTTCGAAGTTAGACCCTTCATCAGATGCGTAGACGGGCCAACGCATAGGACAACGTGGTTCTTAAACTTAATGCTAGCCCAATTACTAAAACACATTCCAGCCCATCTCGCTATTCGCTTTGAGCAACTAACGAC